>MJUU01070261.1:20045-31284 GCA_002080025.1 Modiolus philippinarum
TTTTCCATATTGCTAAGAAACAGAAAGGGCTAATTGGGATCCTGAGAGCTTACAAGAAGAAGAATCCAAAGTAACGAACCCTATAAAAATTAAATTAAAAAAAATCATAAACATAAACGCATCTTTTTCCTTTTTGTTTTTTTTGTTTTGTTTTGTTTGTGTTAGATTGAAAATGATCCTTTTCAAAATTGTACAGGTATTACAGGTATGTGCACAATCGAGTATCCTTGGATATGGGTTTACCCATATCTTATCTTGTTTACAACTACATTCCTTCCAATTTTTTTGAGTGGGGGAGGGGAGTAATATTTTTTTACAACTATATTCCCTCCAATATTTTTTTTCTTGTGTGCGAGGGGAGTAATATTTTTTGGTACAACTATGTTGCCTCCAGTATTTTTTTGTGTGCGAGAGGGGAGTAATATAGCATATTACTTTAGTATGAGGGAATACTCCTTAGTTTAAAATACAATTTTGTTAAATTATCAAAAAGTCACTAGTACTGAGGACAGGGGACTCTTAAATATTTGCTTGTATATATATTGTATTTGTTTGTTTGATATGCCACAAACTTTGGAAGTTTAATGACAATAAACTTTTGAATTTGAATTTGAATTTGTTAAATACAGATATTGCATATTTCTAAATAAAATAGGTTTTTGAGTCAGTACCGAAGTATTGGATACTGAATGGTCTAACAGTCCACCAATAGAGGCATCAGCCAAATGGTAATAGATAGTAAAGTTCTGAAATTATTGTTATGCGAATTGAAAACTTATGTCTCTTCAGTCAAGATCAAAACCATTTTCAACCAAAAATGTCTTTATCAATATTCGGGTTAAAAAATGTTTAGAAAATAACACTGGCTCTATAGAACTGGTAGAAATAGGTTTTGCTGGCATCACCTCCATTTCCGACAGTTAGTGCTAATGTTTAATTGTAGCTAGTTTCCTCCAATAGAAAATCTGGTAAATTTTGTCTCCTATTATTTTTTAAGTTGCACATTTTAAATTATAATGCAAAAATCATGAATATTGCTTATTGTTTTAATGTAACATTTTGCATCTTGTAATTGTTTTCTTATGGAATAAAGAGCTTAAAAAATAAACAGTAATTCAGTTTATTGACTTTCATGATGACCTTATTTGTCATTGTTTGGGTATGTATGCTGTCGTATTTGTCGATCGTTGAATAGATTTCTCAATCTTAATGTTATTCGGTTTTAGTTGAAATTTTTATTCACCCCTTCGTGTGTTTAGATTGTCTCATTCTTTATTACATGTAATAAAGGTGATAACAAGAAACATCTACAATGGCTGAAAATTACAATATCATGCTACAATCTGCAAGGGAACTACACAGGAAAACACA
The DNA here is from genome assembly GCA_002080025.1 of Modiolus philippinarum. Lineage (NCBI taxonomy): Eukaryota > Metazoa > Mollusca > Bivalvia > Mytilida > Modiolidae > Modiolus > Modiolus philippinarum. The sequence continues at coordinate 21,417 of MJUU01070261.1, forward strand.
AACAAGACAAGACACAAACGTAAACAACAATAGGAATTCGGGACAGCCGGACTTGGTATCGGCACTAGCAAAAGCCAGTGGCAAGGTTAAACCGTTTTGTAGGTACCCAAACCTCGTCCTTGTTTTGTCTTTGTTTTTCTCTGTTGCCGTTTTTGCCATGTCTTCGGATTTCGATTTTTGTAGTCTTCGCCTCCCTTGTTCCTTTGGTATTCTACTGCCGTTGTTTCTTTATCTGTCCCGTGTCCCTATAGTACATAACATACGAATAAAACCCAATACAGGTAGATTACTAACGTAATAAACACAATCTTGAAAGGGGAGAAAATGACAATGCGTAATTTTGAAAGATGTGTCAAGGGGTGCTCACCGCTAAACTGCCGGCAAGCTCAAGGAATCTAGTCTGCTGGTAATACACTGTCTCACTAGGAAGAAAAATCAAACTCAAAACTTCAGGAAGGGTTTGGTAAAGAATCATAAAAAAATATTTCAGTAGACATCGGCAGTATAAGTGAGAGGTCAGTATGTGTGTAAAATTTTCAGGTCACTAGATCTCAAATCTAATTTTAGATACAAGCAGAGTATCTTGTTGATATCCCCTATTAAGTAAAGGAAGTAAGTTACGTCCCAGTTTTTCTGGATGTTTAATCAGTTTTGACATTTTAACAACATTTCCGTAAAAATGAGGATTAGAAATGCCCTAGTAATAATCTGTTTGTGAGTAACGCCATATTTAGAAATTAAATGTTCATATCTATTATAAAACTTTATAATAGAATTCAACAACCTAAGATATCTGTAACCCTGTTGTAAATCTTTCTATGATAGTAAGGTTACGTTCGATAAAACTGTCAATAGTAGAACAGCTAATCCTACAAGCTGAGAAATATGCGACCCGTAGGATGGAGCTTATCTTTTTTGTATTTTTTTCTGATGCTTAAAATGTAGGTATAACCCCTCTACCCCTTGAGTACAACCACCATTTCAAATATAAGTCCACAGTCCATTTCTTATCTTTTGATTTTTGTTAAATAATTTGAAGTACAAGTCAAAAATGCTTTGACTTTTGAGTCCGAGGAGTCCATGGACTCGACTGGTCAATTCCAAAGTAGGCCAAAAATAAGGCCAAAATCCCGAGTCCAAAAAGGGTGTTATACCCACTAAAATAATTGACCACATTGTCTATTTTCTTGATGAAGCATGTAATATATTTGAAACAGATTGGAAATATTCATTCTTAATCATAGCAAATAGCTTCTGTTGATTATATCATATTTTATGTTATCTGGACCATTTGCAAAAAGGAAAGCAGACAGGTTTAGGCATTACTAAAGCTATTGGAATCGGCTATTATACTGCTCAGCAAATTAATTACGTTGAACCAATCTACCATTTTTGAATGTTGAATGGAAATGAATTTGATATTGACAAAGAACATGTACATGATGCAATATCTAGACTAATGCATAATTAATAAACCATAACCCAAGCAATTGGGCAATTATTTAATTATTGTTTTCCATCTTGAAGTCGCCATGAAGCCTACAATAATGGGCAGCGAGCAGTGATTCACACCTCATAGTTATTCCAGGAATAGGACCGTTTGAGCGGAATTAATTGCTAGATATCTACTAGTATGTTATTTTACTCACTTGTATATGCATCTAAAGTCATCCAAATGGAGCCCTAGAGGCAACATTAAAATTAAAATGCAGTTTTGTGTGTTACTCAAATAATAATGGTCAAAACCCCAGTGGAAAGATGAGCTCGTAATATTAAATCCTAAATATATAATTAAAAAATCACCATAAAAAAAGGACAAACATAACCCCAAACAAAATAATTTCAATATCACAAAACAATATTAAATAAAACACTGAAACCAAGAAGCTTTTAAGGACTCGCACCCTTATTGCTATACTCCTACGAGACTGAATTTTTCAAAGACTCGTAAAAGCTCAAAAAATAAAATATGTGAGATTCAACAATATCAATTACATGTAAAGATACGTTGATATTGTTGTTGCCATTAATAACGAATCTTTCGTTAAATGATTCGGTCAATATACCATCCAGAATTAGAGATAAAAGAAACATCTGAGACCTCTCGATCTACATTTTTTTATTTGAATTTTTAATTTCACAAAAAATGTCATCTCAGTACTAAAATTTACGACAAAAGGGACGACTTGAATTTCAAAATTATTCATTTCCCTAACACGGCCAGTAATATTCGAACTTCTCCTGCTTATTGGATGTATGTTTCACAGTTGATTCGGTACGTGAGAGATAGCACCAATTATGCTGACTTTCTCATAGTTATATCCATGATCGCCTTATTAATCAAGGTTTAAAACAATTTTGTCCCATACGATCTTTAAAAAAGTTCTGGATATCAGCCCCTTGTGGAAAAATTTTAATCTTCGGTCCGAACTGTAATTCAAAATTCTAGTTTTACTTTGTAGTGGGATGAATATTTCTTTTCACTGACTACGACCTTTCAATAGATATTGTTGTTAAATTGCTGCCAGACACTATCGAAATTGAAGGTTTAGCGCACCATAAAACTGTTTTCACGGATTTGACATTACCGATATTGACCAAACCTGGATTGACTCACTTAAGTGTGACGATGCCACTAGCGGGGTAAAACATGCTTACTCTTCTCGGTTTTTATGGGAGTTTACATCATAAGTGCCTTAATTCTGAATGTCGTAGTTTTTATTTCTGTAACTTGTTACGTCTAATGTCTTTGTTTTATCTTTGCCTTTTCCTTGTTATCGTTTTTGCCATTCGCTGTACTTTGATCTTTGTAATAATCACATCCCATGTTCCTTTGGCTTTCTACTGCCATTGTTTTTAAACCCCTCATTTACTTTGTGCCTAATGTGCCTGTACCACATAACAAATAACGAAGTTACTATGAATTTTGTTTCTGCATATGCGCATTTCGACAACATATGTGTCTTCAGTGCAGATCAAATCAAAACATTTGGAAATCCATAAACCTGAATATGTGCAAAGCTGATAGAGAACAAATTACTAAAATGATCTAAAAAGGAAAACCAGGATAAGCTTAGGACAGAGCGATGCAGGAGGGAGATACTCCTTAGGTTTTAACGATTCAGGCCCATTACAGTCGACAGTTTGGATTTCGACTCTCGACAGGTCTGTTCAGTACTTTTGTTAATACCTTTATTTCTGATAGGGTTCTGTACTGTCAATTTATTACATTTAATGAACATTGAACTGATAATTAGATGGTGAATGAAAGGATATGGAGTAAATGCACATGAGACAAAGTCTCTACAAGCAAAGGAACAACGCTTTTATTGTTGTTCTTCATCTTGAAGTCACCATGAGGCCTTCAACAATGAGTGTGCTCATACCTCATAGTAATTTCAAGACGGCCCCTAGCACCGGTTTAAGCGGAATTTTTTTGCTTATTGTCGAGCAACGCTACAACTAGGTCTTCAATGGTCATGGGTTCGGGATTGTCAACAAACATTAATTAAACTGGGAAAGTGCTCTTACAATCACTGTTACCCTTTGCCCGACAAAAGCTAAGCTAGCGGATGACTTCAACATACAGACAAACACAGGGCACCCATCAAGTCGAATGTCAAAAAAGAATTTGGCTTTATAAAATAGTGAGACGTGGGCACTTTTAACAGGTGGTCAGAATTAATTTCTAAATTACAAAAATATATGCCAAAATTAGAAAATATGTATAACATATCCATATGAGAAATTCTCTCATGAACAAGTACGCCATAACTGAAAGATATAGAAAGCAAACATCTCTCTCACGGGGAATCGTTTAACGGACTCAACACTGCAGGAGAGACAAACTGCAGTCGAAAATGGTGAATGAAAGGATGTGGAGTAAATGCAAATGAGACAAAGTCTCTACAAATACATGGTAAAAACAAGCAACGGAACAACGCTTTTATTGTTGTTCTTTATCTTGAAGTCACCACGAGGCCTTGCTCATACTTATAGTAAGTTCAAGACGCATTATAGTTTTGAATGAAATGGATAAATTTTCACTTAACATGGCCACTAAAATGATTAAGGAAATATAAATTAAAAAGAATTAATTCCGGTGTGTTTTATTTCTTTTTAAGACGGGTTTGGATTGTTTTTGCTAATATCTTATGTCGGGCATCAAATAGTAATAAATATACAAACAAAACAAAAGCCCGTACAAAGATGGCAATAAAACCTTTTGTGAGCAGGGTCAGTTTCGATTCTAAATTTCTATCTTTTTTACAACAAAGCGGACTATTTGTCAGTCTTTGATTTGGGACAATTAAGTTACATAAACTGAGAACATTTTGATGGAAATCGAGTAGGACAATAATAATAAAACTTCATCCTGTTTTAGCTCAAGGTAATTATTTTAAAAGATGTTCGTTAGATTTATTTAGGGCAACCTCGATTGACAACCCAACCTACAACCGAGGATGCCCTTTAGAAGATTCAATTCATTGTTATTTGGAATGTCCAGTGTTTGTAAATATAAGAAAACGTTAATTAGATACGTTACATCAATGTATTACTTTAGACATTTAATCATTCATATTTTGTTCAGATACACTTTATAATAAAACACCGTTATTTTCATTAAGGATTTTATCTCTTATTTTATCCATTATGATGCATTGGAAAATTCTGCACACTGACCCCCACTTTTCTTTTCAAAATATGATTGTATACATCTTCAATAGAATTCTGACAAAATTTGATGAACTTCTTGATATTCCTTCATCGCATTTTAAAGGTTGATTACCTTAATACAAAGTGAATGAAAAGTCTAGAGAAGTTCGGTTTCTCGCCAAAATTTCAGGCGTTTAAATCTCAAAGACGGCCAAACTGACCTATCAATATTTTTGGCATAAAATGATGCATGATCCATATTCTAATGAATTAAAATAATAATTTTAAATCCTTGATATAATAAAGTTGAGGAGTGACCATCCTTAACGTACAAAACATTATGGGGTAATAACAAATTTATTGAAGAGAGTTGTCATCAGAAAAGTCCAAGAGGAAAATAAACAAAGCAGGTGCAAATAGACCTAAAAAATTGTCAGTCACAATGGTCCTGACTTGGTAGAGGTATTTCAAAAGAAATGGTAAAACAGGTTTCATGGCGCGCTAACCTCCTCTTCCACTGCGGTAGTGTCCGGTAGTAACTCAACCGTAAATGTCTAAAAGGGAATAAGAAATATTCATCCCAGTACTAACTACAAAATAAATCTTGAATCACAGTTTAGACCGGAATTTTTCTACCAGGGACTGATATCTACTTAAAAAAACTTTTTTAAAGATCGTACAAGACGGAATTGTTTGAAGCTTTGATTGATATGGCAGTCACGGAGATAACTTTGCTTAACCATAGTTGGTGTAAGGTTGAGCGTAGCGAAAACTTTGTGAAAGATACACTCTGTAAGCAGGAGAAGTTGGAATATTACTGTAAATATTAGGGAAAATGATAATTTTGAAATAAAGTCGTCCCTTTGTCAAAATTTTTAGTACCGAAGTTACCAATTTGGTCAAATTTGAGATGTTAGTCCAAAAAATTGTAGATCTTGTGGTTTCTGTCGTTTCCTTATTTTCTAGTGATGGAGGATATATAAATGGGATAGCTTTATCATTTAAAACGTTCTCAAATTTAATTTACATTTTTATATTAATTCTGTGGTAACTTGACTCGTTTCTTTCCTTCATTTCCCTTTCTTTTCTTTTCCCTTACATAATAGTACCAAAGATATATTACATTATGTATTTCAAAATTTCGCATACATATATATTAATTTATTAGTTGTTTATGGTGTCATCTTGTATACAATAAATATCCCCACAATTTTCTGAAGAAAATGCGGGGATATTGTTTTGGTCCCGATCGTCCGTCCGTCCCTCTGTCCGTCTGTCTGTCCGCCTGTCCGTTAGATGGACCTTGTCAGTGGAACTCCTTCCTCATTTTTGAATTTATGGATTTAATTTTGTTATAGAATTGTTGCATATATTCTGCAGATGCGCAATAAGCTTTCGGATCTTAGTCCAAGCAAGAGACCCCAAAATGTCGATTTTGACACATGTGAGCTTGTCGGTGGAATTCCTCCTACATTTTTGAATTTATGAATTTATTTTGTTATAGAATTGTTGCATATAGTCTGCAGATGCGCAATAAACTTTCGGATTTTTTATATTGGTCTTGGTGCAAACAAGAGGCCACATGATGTCAATCGTGACACATTTGTGCTTGTCAGAGGAACTCCTCCTACATTCTTGGATTTCTGGACTTAATTTTTTAAGAGAATTGTAGCATGTAGTCTGCAGATGTGCAATAAGCTTTCGGATTTTTGATAGTGGTCTTGGTAGAAACAAGAGGCACAAGATGTCAATTTTGACACATGTGAGCTTGTAAGTGAAACACTGTTTTCTGAGTCAAACAAGGAAGTGCGGGGATGGCCATCATTTCTGATTTGTAATGCAATTGTGTGGGAGAGAACCTGCTAAGTTGGATTACCTGTTAATCAATCCAATTGATTTATTAGTCAAATACTAGTTTTAAAGTAAAGTATTTGTAAACATTATAAGTCACTTCTTGCCAAGCTTAAGTTCAAATTGATATATTTTTAAATGTATCTTATTCTTAACATGTTTCAACCTTGCACAGGAAATGTACCCATTGATAAGTTGAATATGTTTTGCAGCTTTTTTATATTGAATAACAAAATATCGTAGTTACTGTTAGTTTATTTTCTGCATATGAGCATTTCGACAAATTATGTCTCATCAGTGCAGATCAAACCAAAACTTTCAAAGTCCATTAACCGAAAAACGTGCAAAAGCTGATAGAGAACAAATGACCAAAGGGATCTAAATAGATAAGCCAAAATTCAGCTAAGGACAGAATTTGTAAAATTTAGATACTGCAAAAATCAATAAAATTGGTTTTCGGGTCAGCACCGTAGTACTGACTACTGGGTTGGTGGTTGCCCCCGAGGACTAACAGTCCACCAGTAGAGGCATCGACCCAGTGGTAATAAAAAAACAAAATACCGAAGTTACTGTTAATTTATTTTAAACAGAAAGGATGCCAAATTAAAGAAATACTATGACAGCATTTTTCATTTGCTTTTAAATAAAAATGATAAGAAATTTTGTTTGAAGCGTTTTAAAGACCAGAGAACAAATTGTACCAATTTCATCATTTTAAGGGTTTACTGCTTCAAAACTTTATTCATTTTTATAGTTCGGAGGGGAAATATTGATAAATGATAATTGTTATTTATGGCTGAAAATTGAAAACAAATGGCATTTCATATATACACGAGTTTCCAAATATCATCTTCATTTTCTTAATCTATAAATGAACAAATTAAAGCAATTTATTAAAATTGTATATCAAATATGCTCGAGTTTCCAAATATCAATTTCTTGATTTGAATCTAAAAATGAACAATTCAATTTATCAATCAATCAAATTTTATGTAACAAAAGATGTCAGAACTTTCGTCAGTTGCATTAATAGAATTTTTTTTCCAACAATGCAATTTTACTCGGCAAAAACATCGCTGTCAAATTTTGTGAAACGTAAAATACCATGCTTTCGCGATTTTTTCTTGTTTAACTACAGATTGTGGCCTGGTAGATAATATTGAGCGGTTGTCAAAAAAAAAAAAAACAAAAAAAACAAAAAAACAAAAAAAAAACGTCAATACATACTGTACGACTTCATTTTGATGAAATTTTGAATCTTGTGTTTCTTTCAAGGTAAATACTTTTTGTCTCAAATAAGATCAGAATTTAATGTTTCATTATATCTGTTTATGATTGTAAAAGTTTTATAGAAGCAAGGCGAATTTGTAAACGTATTGCATTATTCCGCTCTAAAAATGCACGCTTTGTGAGTCACTAGTATCACTGGTGGTGGAATCAGAGTGTTTCGTTGGGGGGGGGGGTTAGAATATATCGCCCTTTTTCCTGGAATATTTTTAATTTTGTGCAGAATTTTGTCAGAGATAAGTGAAACTGTCAATTCATCGATTGGAATCCCTTTTCGGTTAAAAGGTAAATAACTACAGCAGGATCAGCGTACTATAGCTTTCTTGTATATGTCAAACAATCACAGATTCTGTGGTATACGTTCCTCTCATTTGGTGCTCTAAATATCAGATAACGAATCGTCATCTGTTTGATAACCGGGTTTGACATACCTTAATTACACATGGCCCTCGTATGATGCACTGAACAATATGGCTGCATGCATTGAACATGGTAAAGTTAACTAACTGGGAGGTGTATAACGTCCTTGGGGGATCCGGTCCTTGACTATCTTTGTAGATCTCGCACGGACGAGTTAAGTTAACTTCCGCTGTGACGTTATATGCATGTGGAAGATAGGAGGATTTGTTTACCCGAGGGGTACATATTTCCCAAATGCTTCGCCTGAGAAAAATATGATTTCCCGAGGGTAAACAAATTATATATCTTCATCATGCATGGGAAATAAATATTATATTCCACTACAATGTTAAATATGTACAAATAATTGTCAGACGAATCCAGATGGAGTTGTGCCTCCCCAATCTTTTTTGAAAATTTGAAATTGTCGTGATAGTACAGTGACTAGCAAGGGAAATTTTCAACTTTAATTAACCACCTTACCACACTAATTTTTGCTACTATATAAAGGAAATGATAATCCGCATTGATTTAGGCCTGTCTTAGAATACAGAAGTGGTGCAGTGTTGAGATAAACAGGATAAAGGAATACAACTTGAACATTTCAAAAATCATATTTGTCATTGAAATTACTCGCTTGAAGTAAAAACTTAATCAAATAATTGTTTTCTTTTACAATAATCATCTTCAGCTATAAAAGAATTACCACTAATATGTTGGTTGTGACATTAATAGATAAGTTATTAAAATCATTTCATATAAATTACACCCCCTTTTTAGCTAGTATCACGCTCAATTTTTCAATTCAAGCATATCGTATATTTTTTTTTTTTTAATCTGAGTGGAATAGGGTCCCGCGGAACAACAGAAAAAGCACGACAATGAGTAGTTGTAATATAGAGATTGTTTCAAAATCCATAACTATTTACAAACAGGTTCATTGTTAAATAACAGACATGAAATAGAGCAAAAACAATATAAAATTAAAAGGTCAATTGTTCAGAGAACAATTGCAAGGTCTTTTACCAGTTTTCACCATGATTTCAGGAAAGTCACTACCGGTTTATAATTGCATTTATTTCCTTTTCTCCAGTATATTTGATCACCTATTTTTACTGTTGTAAAGATTTTACGAAAAAAAACCCCCTAAAAATTGGCTATGACCTTGACCTCTGACCTTGATGACCTTTGACCTTGTGCTCAAATTGAAGGTCTCTTTCTACTGATTAATTTGATATGTTACTTGACTATACTATCTATAACGGTTTAAAAGTTATATGTAAATAATCCTTTTCCGAAACGCGTCAAGAGCAATAACTCTTTAGAGAGTCAAGGAGAGTTTCGGTCCAAATGAAACAAATAGAGCCCTTGATATGTTGAACATTTTTGCTGATATAGTCTTTCAGCTATCTATTATAGTTTCTGAGTTTATCCCCTAACAAGGTCAAATGTCAAGGTCAAAGGTCACCGATGACCTTCACCCTGGTACTCAAATTGAAGGTGTTTCCATACTGATCACTTTAAACACATATGTTTACCATATTATCTGTAAGCGTTTAAAAGTTATTCGCGAAAAACCGATTTATCGAAACGCGTCAAGGGCTATAACTCAAAAACGGTTGTTCGCAGAGTTTCGCACCTATTGAATAAAATGGAGATAATAATGAGAGGAGTA
>MJUU01070261.1:39290-65591 GCA_002080025.1 Modiolus philippinarum
ACAGACAGATTACACTGCCAACGCCATCTCTGTGGGAGACCAAAGGGATGTAAAATAGAGTGAGCTGCAAATTTATTTTGACACGTAATATGAGAGTTAAGTATATTAATTAACCGAAATTTGAACATGGATTTGGTGGTGTAGTGGTTAGCGTAGCAGACTCTCAACCCTTAGTACCTTTACATAGGGGGTTCGAATCCCAGTCGAATCAACAAAAAATTAATATTTAATATTAAAAGACTTAGACTTTGGCTTTGGTTTGATAAAAAAAAATCATGCAGTTCACTCTATTTTACATCCCTTTGGTCTCCCACAGAGATGGCGTGGGCAGTGTAATCTGTATGTAATATCTGTGCATTCGAAGAACAGCCAAATCCCTCGGTGGGAAGGCAAGCTCGATATTCATTTCTCTAATTCTAACCCCGTTGGGTTCCTACGATAGACCGTTATATATATATATAAAGATCAAAGAACAAAGCAACAACACCGAAAATCCCGCTGTGCCAGATCCTAAGGATACACACTCTGTGACCTGATTATAGACAACATAATAGACAAAGTGAATGACACAAATAAAATAACAGTTGATATTTCGAGACCTGTCCGTCCCTTTATCAAAACATAATAAGAAAGTAGAAAATAAAACCTTTTTACAAAGACTAAACTACAATTATTTTTACAAAGTGTCAAGAGCTACATGTTGGATGCTGTTGTTTACAGATGTAACATGAGAAGGGAAAAACATTTTTTGTCAGTGTGCGTACATCGATTCTATTAACAATACTGTTACAAAATTGGGTTTTACGCCCAACGAGCAAGACTTCAGCCATATCGGAACGAAAACAAGTTAATCATTTCAAAAAGAAAGAAAAAAGGGTAGGGACGGGATTTTTGCAAAACTCTTAAATTTTTATATTCAAACTGGATTTCAGCTTTTCTATCCAGAACTTTTCTTTTGCCTGCCTCTGTGTGTCTCTCCACGATCGATTTTGGTCAATTGGTACTACTTGCATATGTTTCCAGTCATGGCCGTTGGAACTGAAATGTGATGCAGTGGCCTGTGATCTTTCTTTTTTCCGAATGTGGTCACGGTGCAAGTAAAAACAGTCGCAAAAATGGCAGACATATGCCTTATATATATATTAAAGACAATCAATAGCCGAATTTGAAATCAATCATCCAAGCAGTAAATGAGAAAATTGTGAAAAAAAAACTGACTTATAATGTTGAATAAAGGAAAAATAAGCTAAACTCTACCAAACAGAAAGTCAATATCACAGTAACAAATATGGCAGACAATGTATGCACCATAGATATATAAAGTGGATTACCAAATTGAAATCAAATCATCCAATTGCAAAGAGTATCTGAGAAAATCTTCAAGCAGACAAACTAGGGTGTTCCAATATACCATCCTTACTCAAAATTATGGTTCCAAACGGTTCTTAGATGGTCTATCCAAAAGAGGTATATTGACCCTATGAAAAACACATTTTGTCGGAAACTATGCAAGTCCAACTGGAACCAAACTTAGTTGCAATGGTCCTTAGATGGTCTAAAAACGGTATTAAATAACATAATTTACCATTTGACCCTATTGGAATAATATTCAAAAAATTTCCCTTAAACTACAAGTGATCACAAGTCCAATTTATAACAAACTTAGTAACAGTGGTCCTAAGATGACTCTCTCTAAGTTTACCAGGATGCATTTACCTCATTTAAGATGGTCATCAGTGAGGAAAGTAGTTTACATTGAATCCTATGGGATATATGCCATTCATATAACATTATGCTATCAGATGTGGGCCATGTCCTAGGTGAGCGATACAGGCTCTTGAGAGCCTCTGGATTCATGTTTACTTTCTCTTGATTTACATTGAACGGACGAACTGTACTCGCAGTCAATTATACCATGGCTTACTCGTTAAAATATTCATACGAAACTCGCACAAGTGCCCGTTTTTTTTTGTTTTTTTTTAATTTTTTAAATATGTTTACTCTTTAAAACTATGGTATAAACTTAGTTGTAATTTTCCACGGAAGACATGTGTCGCCTGCGTAAGAACACACACAAAAAAAATAATAAGTTTCGTCAAACAGGAATTGGGCATGCAAGAGATCCCAGACCCTCTTACACATTATAGGTCCCCATACTGATACCCCATGCCAAATTGCAGAAGGCAGGGATATGTGGTGTCTGAAAAAAAGCGCGACAGAAATTTTAAAGATTCGGAATACAAAAATTACATTGGTCCTGAGAAAAATGTGACAGGAATTTTTGTTACGCCAACGCCGAAGCCGACGACGCAAGACAACGGATATCGACCCCTATACAGTTGGGTGCAGTCATAACCTCTCATCCAAGTTAACTCCAAGTTAACTTAGAAACATTTCTTATTCTTTCTTTCTATCTTTCGTTTTAAATTAATATTAATTATTTCTATTGTTCAAAATATGTTTGTCGTGTTGGAAGCCGGGTGGAGTTATTTAATATCTTTGGACACTAATCTGTTTACATAACAACTGTTTAAATTATATTATTGTTATTTTGTATTGTAATTTAGTTTTTGATCTTGGGTCTGGAAGTGTCCAGATACCACAAAATAAAAGTTTATAATTAGGAATACCTTATTTAATTCATATAACCGGAATATACGTGCGGAATTATCTTGCAGAAAGAAAATAGTCCCTTGTAGACACGATATTATAAATATTACCATGTTTTGTCAGTGCATGCTTATGCAGAAATGAATTTTACATCCAAAAATGGCTATAGCTATCTTTATGATGTACATGTAGCAACAAAAGTTAAGATACTCTATGCTTAAGCAATAATAGTACATTATTTGAATACCCGAGGGCGTCAATCGTAGATTTGACGGTCAAAATGCAGTTTATAGACGACGCGTAGCGGAGACTGTAAACGGATATTTTTACCGTAAAATCAAGATTGACGATCTCGAGTATTCAAATATTGTACTGTTATTGCGATGCAACAAATCAATTTCATGTTCTATTTTTAACTTGGGACTTTGTAACAATATTAAGAACCAGAATAAACAGGGAACTTTCTTTGTCCCAGGTGTGTAGATGGTGGAATTGAGGTCAGTTTGACCAATCAAAACCTTCGTTATATAAATGTTGCATTAGAATTAAGAATAAAAATACAAAGAGAAAAGGACGGTCTTCGCTGAAAGCGGCGGCGTCATTGAAACTTTTTTTTCTAAGGAGCCACACAGGCAATCTTCTTGATATTTGACTCATATGACCACTCCCTGATTGACGTATCTTGAATATTTCGGACAAAAAAAAAATAAATCAATAAAAAAATAAACATTCAAAAAAATATATCATTGAATCGTAAAGTCCTGCCTTTTGTTGTTTAAGGATACCCACCTCCTATCCCCTATTAGCCTGAATAGGCCTTTCCAAAAGCTTTTGTTTCTGATGACATTTGAATCTAAAATCGAGTTTCGGCAAAAGTTCCTCCCTTTATTTGGTATGACCTATTTTACGAAAGGATATGCAGTAAATGAACATGACACCATAAATATAGCTAATATGTACAAAGTGTACAGATGAGATATAATCTTATGTACAAGTACACCGTATCTAAGAAAAATAAAAAGCATACATTTCAACACGGGGAATTGTTTTAGGAACTCCACAATGCATTAAAAGACATACTTTTATATTAAATATTTTATGAAAGGTAATTGAGTAAACGAACATGAGATCATAACACATTTGTTAACTCAAACTGCAATGAATTTTAATGATCTTTATGGCGATTTTGGAAATTAATTCCTCATCAGCAGTACTAGAACCCAAACATAAGAAATCAACAATTTCAAAAAATATATTATGCTAGTTCTAAGCCGTCTTCATGTATAAAAGAGCAAACAAAAGTTTTAGTTGTGTCAGGTTTATTTTCTCATTTTCCACTGACATAATTTCGCATAAAACTATCTAAAAGTCGAAGGTTTTGAAGATGGCAAGACAAAGTTTGATGTTTCGTTGAGGATATTAGTCATGTATAAGAAGTTAAAATAGTGCCGTTTTTTTTTTTCGAGTATTTGCTTTACAGCCGATATTTCAGCCTGAAAATTGATAAAACATCAATAAGTCCACATGATTCTATTCGTCTTTGAAAAATATCATAAGGAGACGACCATTTTACTTTCGGGGGAAGTAGATGTTGCCTGAAAAAATAGATATTGAAAGAAGATGCTGCCTAGAAAAATTATCTGTTTTTATATGAAAAAGAAAGGAAATGGGGTAAATGTCAAGGAGACAACATCCCATATCCAGGTTAAAACGACCGAAACAAAGCATCTAGGGGTCACCGTACGGTCTCTATGTCTATCTCTATTTAACACATTTATTTTCACCAAATGTTCCATTTAATAAATATTTGTATTTTCGCCCAAACTCTTTTTGAAGAAGATTAATCTATTATTTTCATGACAAATAAATTAAAATATGTTTTTTTCACTTTCCAACATACAATTGTTTATTTACAAAATCACCCAAGCCCCTCCACTCCTTGAAAACCAAATGGTCGTTCCCTAAGTTAGGGAAACTAAAATATATGAATCTGGCGTAGATTTATCTACAAAACTAAATTTCAGGTCGTCTTTCGACTACCACGCACAAATCTTCAACCTTTTGAAACCTAAGTATAAAGTCACCTACAAATGCACGATAAATACTCGTAAAACCATACATTTTTTTTAAAAATGTCAAATGAAATAAAAAAATAATTTTGAATTATTGCGAACAGTATCTATGTAAATTATAAGCAAGAACTTAAAACAGTTGGAAACAAGAAAACAAATAATAAACTACATATATTCTAGCGGTCTCAAAGTAAAATAGCTTGAGATTCAAACACTTTACTTGTTATAAAATTTGTTTACTTTATAACAGATTGTAGAACTAAACGGACGATACCCCAAACGGCTAACAGTTCACCAGACTAAGCCAAATTATATGAACAATAAAGATGGCCATTTTACTACTTATTTGTTTTCATGGAATAGGATACTGTAATTGTACTTATCTTCACGGTGTACTTATTTTCACGAATTTCACAGTCAAACTTTTACGCGAAAATATACCCGCGAATACATATAAATATACGTAATTTGTAGAGAAAATCTTCACGGTGTACTTATTTTCACGAATTTCGCAGTCAAACTTTTCCGCGAAAATATACCCGCGAATACATATAAATATACGTAATTTGTAGAGAAAATCACATGTTTAATGACGAATTCGCGAAATTGTATACACACCTACTTGTCAGCGGACGGAAGTCCTTGAAAATAAGTACTCGCGAAAAAGGTACAGCTACAGTATATAGGAATCAATAAAAATGTCAGATATTGTTTGATTCAGAAAAAAGCAAACAAGATAACATTTTTAATTTTACACATTGAACACAGTAAGACTGAGAAAAGAAAGCAAACACGGAAAATAATTAAACAATAAACATGTAGTGTCTTCACATAAAACATATTGCATTTAGTTTCAATAACAGCAATTTCTTCTTTCACGTTTCATAGCAATTTAAAGACTGTCCTTACACTATCATGTATTTGCTTGAAGTCGACCAACGCCAAATCTATGTTAATTTAGATCGTAGAAGCTGAATTCACACTTTCGGATTTTCACAAAATATTTATAGAGGGTTAATCAATTGAAAAATTTGGGATTTCATTATTCTCTTAAATAAATAATGAGTTGATATATGGTTTTACGCTCCTTATATGTCCGAAAACGGATGACACATTATACATTGCTTCATTTACGAATAAATTAAAAAGGTTTGAACGGATATGTTCCGAAGTAGAAAATATTGAAATCTATAATGAAAACTTAAACTAGATTTATAGAAGAATTAGATTAAAATAATTGCACCATAACTTCAACTGCACATACATTTATTACTTTAATGTGAAAAACATTGACCGAGAATTTTAAGAGTTCTTTTATGCAGTGAAAAACAATCCATTTTACGTCTAAAGTGATTCCAAATGATATTTATTTGAACTTAATTATAATGTCTACATAAGAGTGATTTTATAAAATAAATTGTTTTGCACTTTTGGAAGAATTAACAAAAAATAACCAAAGCCACTGTCGGTTTAATTTCTGCAGTTGGCCATTTCGACACCTTTTCTCTGCAGTACAAAAAATCCAAGTATTTGGAACACAATTAAAAGATATAATTTAAACTGACCGGGTACAAATAACCAGAGGGCCTAAAATTAGAGACTATAACAGAGAATAAAATAGTGCTTTTTAGGAGGTAGATTCTGCTATGCTAAATAAGTTTTGTACGTTTTAGACAGAGTGTTTTTTCTTATATCGGTTATTGGACCAGCATCAAAGTAATGAACGACAGAGCTGAATATTCTTCTCGTCGTCAATTGGTAACAAAAACAAAAATGTCAAAGCCATTTTGGACAATTTTTTCTCTTCAGTGCAGATATTCATAACAAACGTAGCCTCTCTTAGAATGGTCAAGATTCTTAGTGATTTAGACGTTTTGTTTGACTTCAATTTATTTGTTTGGCAGATTTAATTTTCAAAAATTTATCGGAAATCCAATGGGCAATAACTGTGTAATTCTTTAAGTTTACCTGTTATCTACTCTTATGAAGCTGAATTTATGGAAGAGCTTCTTTAAAATAAAGTTTAAACCTGTCCAATCCTCAAATATCAGATTCAGTTAAACATTAAACAGATGACAATTTTTCACTAAATAATTCTCGTGTTTGTGATTTTCTTTAGCTCATAAAGTTTATCATAATAAACTTAAATTACGAATCAAAAGTATCATTCAAAAAGACTTTGCATTTTCAAAAAAGTATTAAGTTTTAAATCCCCATATTTTTTTCTAAAACAAATTTAAGAGGAAAAGTATGTTACGATGAAAAAAACAGGTGTGCTGTATGCTTGATTGCCTAATTGATAATAAATTTGTCACATTTGGAGGTGCTTTTTATCAACAGCAAGTTCGTATACCAATGGGTACTAATTGTGCTCATCTACTCGCAGAATTGCTTTTATATTCGTACGAGTCATAACTATTGTCGTAAATTTTAGTACTGAGGTGACCATTTTCGTCAAATTCGAGATGTCTGTCCAAAAAAGATGTACATTTAGCGGTTTCTACTGTTTCTCTAATTCTGGTGGATTAATTGATAGGATCCAGTTATTGCTAAAGATTCGTTATTAATGGAACGAACATCATCAGAGTATCTTCTAAAGAGGTTGAACGATTTGTTATCTTTAACTTAACGAAATTTTAAGATTCTCTGGAAAAATTCAGTGTCGTATGAATATATGAACAAGTCTCCTCCGTGTTGTGTAGCACAATTCGTGCCTATTGATATGCCAATTTGCTGTTGAGAAACATCACCTCCAAATGTGACAAATACCATGTATATTATCAATAAGAAAATCAAGCATGTTGCACACCTTTTTTTCATTGTAGCATACTTTTCCTTTTAATTTGGTTGCTGAAAAAATGTGGATTAATAACGTAATACAATTTTAATTGAATATTTTGCAGTTATAACAGAACAAACACCAGCAAACCAATTTAAGAATTTTATGAGAAGAATAATAGAGATAAGAGTTGAAAACAAATGATATTTAAATGCCACTGGAAAAAGGCAGCAATTTTCTCCTTCTATGCAACATCCAGTGAGTCAACTCAAAAACATAAATTAATTACGCATCAGCTTGGGGTTTTTTTATTCAGTTTATGCACAATGGTTATTTGTCAGGTTTTCATTTTCATCACCTGACTACTTCGCATGGAATAAGTTATAACTCTATCCATCACATTTGGTAACACCTGGTCATCTCCATAGACACACTATCTGCAAATAATTCAGATGAAAAATGGCCTTAGGGCTGTGTCAACTTGTGCCAAAGTTCCATGCTTACATACGACGATCATCAACGGAAAAGTCTTTTTAAGTTAATTTTCATTTTATATCTGCAGAAGGCGATGATTTCTGTCATGACTAATGTCAATCGTGTAAGTGTTGTTTCGGAGCTGTATTGCTGGATAACTCCTCGCGAATGTCTGTCTCCCAATACGGATACTCTATGTCATATTCTGTATGCTTGTTCCATTTTCGCTTACAAAAGTGGAGTGGACGACAAACAGGATATAAACATTAATGATGAAAAGCAGAGTTTCAAAAATTACAAAATCAGACTATAACAGTTTGATTGTTCTGTAGTGTTGAAACGATGGAATAAATTTTGCTTTTGTTTTGGAAAAAATCATCAATGGCTGCGCTTTTATGTACAAAATTTAATTGGGAATGGCTTCATTCTTGTTGAATGCCATTAACAAAATAAGCGATAACATTTCTGGCCATATTCCAAAAGTATCTAAATTTACTCTTACGCCGTGGCATCCAAGTTTCAAAATACAATAAAGGGCTACGCCGAGCGCAGCATGATACGACCGCAGCATATCGACCACTGAAATTTGAACAAGTGTAATTGAAAGTGAGTGTGGACATACTAAAGAGCTTGACACAATAATTACATGGACAAAATAAGGAGATTGACTCAGTAATTAGCTGGACACAAACCAGGGAAAATGAAAATTAGCCCTTATGACTCCTCATGGTTCCCTTTTGACCCCTTATAGCTCGGAAACGGTAAGAGCTACGCCAAATCTGTTGACATACTACCGAAAACTTATATCAAAAGGGATCTAAAGAAAAAAATCCCATCGAAATCCGATGAAAAAGAAAAATTTTAGGTAATCTGCAAATTAGCAATTTGGCCCTGTTTGGCCCCTTATAGCTAGGTAAGGAAACAAGCTACCAAAATCTAATAGCAGAACGCTGTGTTAATTTTTGATAAGCAATCCATTGAAAAAAACTACATCAAAATCAGACAAAAAAATTTAATAAAACACCCAATTTAACCCTTTTCGACCCCTTTTTTTAAAACGGGAGGGGTCACAATAACCAAAACTTCTCCAAGCCTTCCTTTTGTACCAAAGAACATTATCTAAAAATTTCATAAGGATTGATCTACTGGAACAAAAGTTATTGACCAAAAACAAAAGTGTCTACAGACGACGACAACGACGTTGACGACAACGACGACGACGACAGCACCATACCAATATACGACCGCAAAAATTTTTGCGGTCGTATAAAAATACCGGAGTTGCATAATTAACTGTAAATTTCGTCAAGTTCCGACAACCCCAAAAACAAATGATCTATGCTCATTATAGTTGGTCGTTATATTCCGTCGCCAATGGTTGTTGTAATTTTTTTTAAATGCAGACTTGTTAAAGACCACTAAAATACAGCGGAAAACTTGTTGGTTATTAGTTCTCTATCAAATGTAAGAAATTGTTGGTTAATTGTCTTCCAACTGTCTTGATTTGATCTGATCTGCACTGAAGAGGCATGGCAAAAAAAAACAAAAACAAAACAAAAACAATAATAATAAAAAAAAAATACAATAATAATAAAAAAAATGAAAAAAAATCTTTTGTTTAAATAAATTTGTAAATTAAGATGTCGCCAACTTTGAAATAAAACTGATTTCAGGGCCAGAATCTACAACCTTTAATCCCAACTGCAGAAACATCGACCCAGTGGTAGCTAAATCCGAGGTTATTGTAAATTTTTGTCTCTTTAAAGTGAATAAATAAATAAATAAAAATCTGTCCTCATTGTATCGCGTTACCAACGCTATTTCGACGCCATCTTGAAAAATTAAGTACAGACGTTATTGTCTTTAAAGAGGAGCTTTTAAAGGTAAAAATTTTAAGTAATATAAGATCCCGTTTATTTGAATTGCAAATAATGGATCATGTGATTATTAAATTGAAAAAATAAAATGAGCATAGGGTGATTTATCCCATCTACCACAAAAGTCTTAGGTTAGGGATATGACTAATGTAATCGATCAATTGCTTTATATCATTAATTGAAAGTTGAAGAAAGATAATTCGAAGTCGAATGAAAAATTTCCCGGCACATCATGCATGAGAAATTCTACAAACCTGCCAGTTCCTACAACAGCCGTTACAATACCTCATTGTATACCAAACCAAATTGTTTCCTCACGCAGACTTCATGGTGTAGTCTCTCCTGACTCAAAAGTGCAAAAAACAGCTTTGATTAGTCAAAGTTGCTAAAGAAGACGAGACTGAAAGGTAAAACACACCTACATGTATTCTTGTAAATGTTAATAATCTTTTAAGAATGATATATAAAAAAAGACATTAGCCAATCCAGAAGAAATGGATTGGACAAAAATATTAAAATGAAATCAAGTAAGAGCTTAGATATTAGATGCCTAAAAAATTAGTTCATGCGCACATGTAACTAGTAATGATTTTGATATTTGTAAAATTAATATAGCAGGGGTTCATAAAATGTACAACTCGAACAAATATTTACATAATAATTATTGAATGCTTTCTTATATGGTGTATGGGAGATAACTCGTACTTGGCTGTGATAGCACAATAAAACAATTAATGCGTTTATTTTGATGTCTTGTTTTTGTTTTGTAATTGATGATAGTTCAATGTTGGACTTTAATTTCAATAAAATTTACTTACTTACTTACTTACTGTAAAATAAGAAAATGATATTAAAACAGAGAAGAAAGAAAACTTATGAGCAAAGCTAACTAATATATACCGTCCTGTTCTCCAATTTGATTCCAGAAATTAATCATTTACACAGATTAAAATCTAAAACAGAAAATGGACTTAAAAGGAAAAAACCCGAAAGAATAGTTTTAAGATTTAAAATAGCTGGTGCATAATGATATTATGCACCGAATTTCAGTGTGTTTCAAAACTGTGTAACCAATTCAAAAATAAGACAAAGTATGTTTCCTTGACTTATTCCCCCGTTTCCCTTCTTTTTTCTATTTTCTATACAAAATTAAAAAAATAAAAAACAATCAGAAATAAAAATACTTGGTGCACAATGGCAATATGCACGGGACATTCTGGTTAAATGATTTAATTCAAATGTCTAGGTCGCGTTGTCGTACAAAATAGGTACCCCTTTCAAAAATATGGCAGGTGCACTTTTTACTATGGGAAAACCACAAAAATTATTAGATTCCAAATTTGAAATAGCTGGTGCACAAGGATCTGAGAAAATTTCATTTTATCATTTCAATTAGGAGCTTAGTAGTAGTATTAAATAATAGTAATACCACAAAGTGAATACCCATATGGCTGACGAACAGACACCATAATCACTATATACCGCCAACTAAAATGTCAAATATTAAAACATTAATAGGAAGCGAAGCTTCCATTTATATTGGAAAGAGCAAATCCGTTCCAAAGACTAGGAGTTGAAAAAATCTTTGCGTCGAGAGTTATCGCTCTTGGAATTATACGCAACTTTTTCAGAGAAGATTTCTAAAATGTGTGTAAAAAAATTAAGCATATGAATACGTTGCTTGATGGCCATTCAAATATGTTGATGGTAACATCGAAATGAAGAAAACAGAATAAAAACATATTTACTGGGGAATACTGGTACGAAAGTAAAGAAATTATACCATTCGCAATACCACTGCGACGATAAGGGTCTTAAAAATAACCGAGAAATTACGAATGAATGCAACCACGACAACGATTAAGCGGATCAATATCGGTTAAGCAAGAATTTTGCGTATATTTGTGCACTAACTGACTAAGTTACAACGCACACACAGTATAGACAAGACGCCAGGGAAGGTTTTGTCTGCAAAATAAATGTAGCTATAATAAATTATAGCTTCGCGACGGTTGTTTTCACAGCACAATGTCGCAAATAAAGATGGCATGAGCGACGACAAGTTGCTACTGTAGTGTAGACGTACATCCATAGTCATACACCAGCATACGTGTAGGACTGGCCTTTATAATATATATCCATCGAACGTATCCATACAATCCATTTGAAGATATCCAATCACAAGTTATGAAGTTTTACCTTGAAGCAGAACGTTGACAATGCTCACGCCTTTGTCCCAAAATTTGACTCCCCTCTTGCTTATGCACTGCATAATGTTATACTGAAGTATAATTTACCAAAAACTTTCCAAATAACATTACATTATGCACTTCAATACCATAATGCTCAAATGACTGAGAAAATTTGTCAAAACAACAAGCGTCTGCCTTTCCGGAAATAAAACAACTTCACTTCCAGGACAGATGACTGCAAAAATCAAAGGACTTGCAGTTCTGTGACTGAGTTGCGTTAGGAGGTAGCATGGCCTGATAAAATCTGTTGGGGTCCTGAACTATGAACAAATTGTCATGGCATGGAAATTTTTCAGTGGAACTTTATTCATTCACGATTAAAAATAGACCCCTTTATGAATTTGTTTGGCAAATGTCTCTTGTTGCGAAATAATAATAATAACCACACATTTTCAGTCGTTCATTAAACACAAACTTACAAATAAAATGTGTCGCATTAGGCATCCTACCCCATGTTCAATGTACCTGGAAATAAGTGTCAAACAATTAAGTATTGTAGCAAAAAATGCATGAAATAAAATAACGTAAAATAAAGAAATTAAAAAAATAAATAAAATAAAATAAAAAAACTTCAACAGCAAATGTAATTTTTGCATGGGACTCATATCTGTCGCATTATCAACAAACCCTTAAATGGTGGCGACATCTTCAAAAATGCCCCGAGCTTCTTTTCACGTATCCACTTCTAAACCTTCTGAACACAAATATTTCATTTTTTTTAAATTACGTTTACTATATTTTTTGGATGAACTGTGTCGTATAGTTTTGTCTTCACTGATGGACAAACTCAACTGTTCAACCGTTTTTTTACATATATTTTTTTTACCGCAGTAACAATAAACTTTATTTGATATTAACTTTTTAAGACATTTTAGGTTAGGGAAATTAATCATTGTCAGATTGCTTTTTTTTTGACAAGTAAAACTCATATCCGACTTGTTCAATGCAAATCGAAAAGTTTTTGTGACTCAGTGCAGTCAGGTTCGTTAATATTTAGGGAGAGGACGTATCTAATGTTGAGATAACTTGTGTCCAATTCCTTTTGCATTTGTTTTTGCAAATAAATATGTTTAATGTAAGTCCGTTAATACCGTCCTATTTGTCTTATTAACTCGCCGCGGCGAGTTGTATCATAGCTGATATAGTCTTCAAAAAAGTATTCCAATGAAGTTCCATAAAAAGGGATGGTCCAGTCCATTTTTCTTCAGAGTCCAGTTTTTATTGGGTGTGCCTAAAGTTTGCACGGATTTTCCAATTTTGGCAGAAATATAAGGGATGGAGGGCCTCCACCCCGGAACACCCCTTCTCCATTAAACGGTGCGAGGGGTTGGCGGGCCGGCCTGTCTGCTTTTCCTCTGAACGAAAGCCCTTTGTAACTATATAGAAAAAACTGACACGAATAGTTTTAGGAAAAATAAGGTTTGAACTACAATTTTGCTTTAATTTTTCAATACTTTTTGGTAACTATTGAGTAATTTCTTTACTTTTATCCTCTTGAACCCAATACTAGTCTGCAGAAGAATATTTTCCAACCGCTATACTTAATCAAACGACGGTGGACATGGATAGCCCATATCTGTAGAATGCACCCAAATGCCATCCCACAGGTTGCTCTAAGATGGACACCAACTGGTAGGAGGAAGAGAGGAAGACCAAAAGAAACATGGATAAGATTAGTTGAGAAGGAAAAGGATTGGACATGGGGACAAATCCAACACTGGTCCCACAAGACAGACAGGCATGGCGGTCTCTGGGAATGGCCTTCTGTGCTATCCAGCACGAAGAGGATTAAGTAAGTAAGTACACTAAATCAAAAGTGCAGCTTTAATGTGGGGTAAAATTTGGAAAATATTTTTTTATTCATGGACTAAAAACATACTGTAAACACCAATGCCATTGAAACCGTTTCTTGTTCAAATTGACATTGGTACGAAACAAAACTATCTCGTCAGTACAATGTACTTGAAATTTAGGAGGAGGTTGTGGCTCTACTTGGAAAAGACATAATAATTTTAAATGCATATATGATTTATGCTTTTATTTCATAATTTACAATCCCTTTTGCATAATAATTAATGTCCTGAACGAAACAATTGCCTGTGGTTGTACTACCGATATATTGAAAGGCATGACAACATGTAATCAAGCTGTAATACCACCACCTAGTGGATCATGCTTTCAAAAAAGGTTGGTTCCATAAGGGTTCAAGAAAATTTTTTGGTCGATTTAAATTTCCTTAATTTAAATCAAATCAAATCAAATTCTTTATTTACCCAAATCACAGGGTCCATTCGGGCATAACAAAATCATGTACACTTTCAAACACAGACACATTCATCCACTCATACATGCACACACACTCACCTTTCTGGCTAATTATATGAATTAGGTATAGCACAATAGAACATATAATTGTTTAATAACATTGTAATGGATGGAGAGTTAGGTATATATAAGAAGAGGGATAACTCTAATATAACAACTGTTATATATTATTGATAGTTTCAATTAAGGTTCAATAAACCAGAGAGAGCTCGATTTGTATATCAAAGGAAAATATAATATTCCACACATAATGCATATATAATATAAAATAGAGTAATTCATAAAATCTGTATTAATAAACTTTTCTAGCATAGCATTAATTATCAAGGATCTTTTTGTCTGAAAAATTTTGTTCTAAAATTTCACAAAAGTCCAGTAAAATTATTGCATCTTTAATTTAGCATGAACATATTCATAAAAATGGGGATTCATAAGCCGGAACCTCCCATCTTGATCCGGCCCCCAGTGCCATCTTCCAAATGTCCATTTATATTTATGTAATAGTTACTTGTGTAGAGGGCTGCATCCGGATTTACAGACTGCCTAAGGATCAAGATACGGACCGTGTACCTTGTTACAGCCCGAGCCGAAGGCAACAAGTTTCTATTACTTTTATTTCATTGAACAACCAGTCAAACGCTTTAGGTTAATGTTTTATGTCCTCTTTTTTATATTGTAGGCAATTTACAAAATAATAATAATAATAATAATAATAAAAAGTAAAAGTGAAATTGAAAAACATAGACATGAAATGTGAGGTTACCTGAAACTAATTAATATATAAAACAATGTGAGATTAATTAATTTTGTTTTATCTTTCTCGGGTAGCACGTTGAAAAAAAACCCCAATTAATTGTGACATGTAAGCTAATTATGTTATTGTTCTGCTGACGTCACCACCGTGCTGTATTTCAGCGGGCTGTATTTCACCGGGCTGTATCGGATCTCAATACAGCCCGCTCAGAGTATTGTTTGAACTGTATGTTGAAATACAGTATACCATGTGATAGTAATTGAACCAATTGAATTTTTTGTAACAATAGTGATATGAAATAATTATAGATACAAGTACTGCACGACAAAGGGAAAAGGCTTTCGGCCTTTTTCTGTGAATTCAGGCTCGCTTCCACATAGGTTAAACCTATCCTCATATTATTAAATTATCAAGTTTAACAATCAAGTTTTAGTACGGTCACATATCTTCCCTGGAAGATGGAGCTTTGATTTGCACAAGACACCCATCTCCGTATCCAAGAACATTTGGAAACAGAAAGTCGTTCATACAATCATAAAACATCCCTTTTACTGTCTGTTGAGTTCGGATATTACAAGGAAATTAAATGTAACGTCCAGCATAACAACATAAAGTGGACGATACTCTCTGTACAATCCTTCACAACAAAGACTGGCTTTCCACCATTGTGTCCCAAATTATAGTTTGAAAAGGACCAGTCGCATAATATCTTATGGCTGCCAACGTTTGTTGTTCTGGCGTCATAGCATGTGATCTCTGATTCATGCAAAATTTCGTCTGTAGTAGTCGTCTCTTTCCATATCAATCACTCCCGGTATTTCATGTCTTGGCATTTAGTTCTGGGTATTCATAAGCATCAAACAGGTTTATAGTATTAGTCTACCCCGATAAATCCTGTTAATCCTGTTGCGCTTCAAATTATTGTGCACATCGACCAAGAATAACCGAATCAAGACCATTTTACCGTTACTGAAGCGAGGTCATACTATTATGACATCAGGCAAGTGCCATACAAGTTTTTTTCTCCGAAACAGGAATGTGTTTTTATTCCTCTGATTGAAGTGGGGCGAATCAGATACGAATGTTAAAAAGAATTATCTACTCTCATTTACATAATTTCATATAATGTTTAGAAAATTTGTAAAATTTGGCATAATTCCGCAAAACAAGATCTGACATTACGATGTATTAAATAAGTTTTCTACAGATACTTTTTAAAAAAAACATCTCTGGTATTGACTTTTTTTCTTTTTTAGTAATGAACATTTTTCGGGTCTTGATAATAATGCAGCCTATTTAAATTTTCTATCTTCAGATGTCGTACGTTTCTTTCCCATATATATTTGTACCCGAGAGAGTTACCATGAACACATAGATGTTTGCTTAAAATTCAAAATTGTTTCATGTAGTTGAGCTTTTTTTAATGTCACACGGATTTTTGTCTTTTTTACGGATATTAGGACGAGTAAAATAAAAAAAATCAACGGCAAATTGGCATTCTTGTCCGTTGACCCTTTTCTAGTTATTATCATAATTTTTAATACTAATTTTGAAACGTTTCATCCATTTTAACTTTGTGTCATATATAATTTTGTAACAGACTTTTTTTATGTTTAAATATTATACATCAATATTGAGAGGTCTCTAAAAGGAATGTCGGTATGGTGAGTGTCCATGTTCGATGTGTGGAAATATTTTTGTGAATAAATGATGTGCAAGAATAAAAAAACAAGAGGCTCTCAAGAGCCTGCATCGCTCACCTGGGTCCTATGCAGTACTATAATTCCCAATTGATGGTCCATCTTTCGTGGTGTATGTACATAAAAATCAGACACTTTTTATAAGATTTAATTAAAATTGTTCAAGCAGTTTCAGAGAAGATTTTTGAATGCAGTTTCCAAACTTGAGGGGCCTATGTTAATCTACATTCCCTGCTGGCAGCTATTTAACAAAAAACTTTGAAGAGGGTCACCCAAGGACTATCATATCAAAATTCTACTGAAATTGTTTAAGCAGTTTCAGGTGAGAAGATCTTTTTATGCATTTCCCACTGGGTCCAATGTTAAACTAAGTTTTGCTCATGGTGGCTTTGTCGGAAGATGGATCAGCACCAAAGTAACAAGCTTGGTCAAAGTCTCACAAGTTTCATTTATGTAATGTTTAAATTGAATCCATTCAGTGGTTTTCTATTATATCTTTGTATGCATTTCCCCTTAGGGTCCAATTCATCGCTGACGGCCATGTTGGATGATGGATCGGCACCGAAGTAACAACACTTGGTCAGCTTTTCATAAGCATCATTTATGCAAAGTTTGGATTAAATCTATTAATCATTTCTCTAGAAGAAGATCTTTTGTTAAATTAAGTTCACAGCTGGTGACACTTGGTCAGCACCTGACAGGCATCATTCATGTCATGTTTGATTTAAATCCATTGAGCAGTTCTCTAGAAGATTTTTGTGTGCATTTCCCATAGGGCCCATGTAAGATGACGGATTGGCACCAAAGTAATAACACTTGGTCAGCACCTCATAAGCATCATTCATGCCAAGTTTGGTTCAAATCCATTCAATGGTTCTCAAGTATAAGTTCTTTGCATGCATTTTCCCATGGGGTCCAATGTTAAAATTAAGATCCCCGCTGGCGGCCATGTTGGATGGTGGATCGGCACCAAAGTAACAATACTTGGTCAGCACCTTATAAGCATCATTCATGCCAAGTTTAGATTAAATCCATTCAGTGGTTCTCAAGTAGAAGTTCTTTGTATGCATTTTCCCATAGGGTCCAATGTTAAAATTAAGTTACACTCTGACTGCCATGGTGGATGATGGATAGGCATCAAAGTTACAACACTTGGTCAGCACCTTATAAGCATCATTCATGCCAAGTTTGGTTCAAATCCATCTGGTGGTTCTCAAGAAGAAGTTCTTTGCATGACTTTTTCCATTAGGTCAAATGGTAAACCAAGTTCCCTGCTGGCGGCCATCTTGGAAGAGGTCAGAAAACTTGACTATCTCAAAGCGTTTTTGAAAAATAGGACAAAACGTAAAAAATCACGAAAAATGTGACCAATAAAGGGCCACAACTCATATATAGGTACTTGGATTTTCTTCAAAATTTCCATGTGGTTAGATCTTAACATGCTCAACATTTTTGCAATTTAAACTTAACCTCTGTCATAGTTTTTTTTTTTTTTAAATTAAAAAACATCAAAATTTTGAAAAATTTTATGGAAAAAGGGCAATAACTCTTAGACGGGTCATCAGATTTTCTTCAAAATTTCAGCATGGGTAGATCTTCTCATGCTGATCATTTATATTAGGTGTCAGATTTTTGATATCTGTAACGGTTTTTGAGTTATTTGCCAAAAACTGTAATTTACCCACATGTTCCATTTGTAGTGACGGCAGCCATGTTGTTTGACCTAAGACATACAAAATAATAAATTTAAAACTAGATACCCTAGTAATGATTCAGTTAAAGTTTGGTCCCATTTGACCCAGTGGTTTCAGAGGAGAAGATTTTTTAAAGTGAGCTAACGACGGACGGACGGACGACGGACGCCAAGTGATGGCAATAGCTCAGCTAACGACGGACGGACGGACGACGGACGCCAAGTGATGGCAATAGCTCACCCTGGCATAGCCAGGTGAGCTAAAAACAGAATAAATCCTGAATCGATTAAAGGTGCATATATACATTAATTTCCACGACATATCCAACAAATAGGTAAAATGCATTTTCCACAGTTCCCTTTAAAGTACAATATAGGTTGTTCGCTAATAAAAAAACAATGACCCCCTTTGTGCACAAAGGGGCATTAAATCAGCACAAAGGACATGAAATTGTATTTTTATGATTAATAACATGCATTTCCATTCTTAAAATGAAAAATAATTTAATTCTGATAGTTCATTTGACTGTTTTTCATCATTCGATCGAATTGCAATAATCAATACCGGAAAATACATGTGTTAATTCCGAAATATATAAATACAGAACATTATCATGTATAAACGTAGAAATCCTGATATTCAAAATAACCATGGTAGTAATTTGTCTTTTTAGTATTAATTATATGATGTTGACTAATGTTTCAGTATTTAAAGCGTGGTCCACTGTTGAAGGGTGTTTTGTATATCGGTGATATAGGTGTTTTCATTTGTAAAGACAGTTGAATGTCTTTGAATTCTGTACAAAAAGTTATTACTCTTCGTTCGGAAGCTGTAGCATATATCACGTATTAAAAATATAAAAAAAATCTGAATACTATATACTTGACGATTCATTGTATTACAA
Organism: Modiolus philippinarum; assembly: GCA_002080025.1. Classification (NCBI taxonomy): domain Eukaryota; kingdom Metazoa; phylum Mollusca; class Bivalvia; order Mytilida; family Modiolidae; genus Modiolus; species Modiolus philippinarum. The sequence goes on from MJUU01070261.1 coordinate 58,732, forward strand.
CAATGCATTTTCATTATAATAGTAACAACATATAGATAAATAAAACAATAACAATGTAATGGTTTAGTTAAATACACAATAATAAATGTCATAATTACACATTTTTAGATATCAGAATCTGGGTTTTGTCCTTGCTGCGATTGTGCGGGGCCGACGGCGTTGTCCAGGCTTTTTCGCGAGTCTTTTAACTTTCGGTACCGCAAACCCATTTGCTGCTCTTATCATGTTGTCTTGGTCAGGTATTTTTTGTAGAGAATGTCTCTGTCAGTTTTTGGTAGACTATGCCATAGATAGTGTGACACTTTGTGTTTTTTAAGTTGCCATAAAGTTCATAGTTCCTTTCACCTATCATGCTCCTTTTAAGGTCGGTGTGATGGAGACGTACAATGTTGTGCAATATGTCTAATACTGAGTTCGGGCAACGATGTGCATGTTGTACAAGACATTTCATTCACGAATATCCGATCATGTCTGCTGTATGAATAATAATAAAAGGTGCTGTAGGTTGTACAAAATTAACTCTTTAACATCAAATTATTATGGATTTTGTTTGTTGTTTATTTTCTCTACCGTCCTTTCTTCATAATGCAAACACGAAAACTACATGTAACGTTATAAGTCCGCACATAACTTTTCGATATATGACCGGGTGTTTTTGTATCCCGAATCACACAGTTTCTGTTTCTGGGGAACTAATTTATTAGACAAAGCCGCAATTTCACTTTGTTACATATATTTTACACAAGTATTGTTTATTTTTGTTAACTCGCAAATATCTTTCGGATAAAATGTTTCAGAAAGTTATGTCACAATGACCTCTATTTAATTCGTTCAGTTATCACTTATTGTTAATCTGTCAAACCGAAACGGACAATGTTTTAATAACGATTTTTCTTAAGTAACGAATTATCCGACTTTTAGTCAAATTACATTTTTTTGATAAAACTGTAAAAAGTCATTTTATTGGATAACTTAAGTTTCGTTCTTTCCTGTCAATCAATTTCTAATCTTTATTGTAATTTTTATTAAATATATTATTGTTAGTTTTTTGTTGACTGATGTGAAAAAAAATATGGAAACTTTATTCAGCGACTTTGCGTCTATGTGAAATTCAAAGCTAGTTCCCCAGAAACAGAAACTGTGTGATTGGGGATACAAAACCCCCCGGTCATAGATATATCCATTTACAGAGACTTAATATACAGTTATTTCGGTATTTTGATATTTGTATGCAGTATATTTTGTAATTAGTTACATGCATTTTCAAATTTATGCTAAGTATCCGCGCCGCTTTACGGGTCCGCTATCCTACCCGTTAATTTTCCCCCATTAATGGGCTCTTAACGGGGACGCTATCGGACCTGTTTAATAGCAGACGCTTTGTGAATACCGATTTCAATAACGGAAAGTTTATCAACGGGCCCGTAAATTAACGAAGCCCCCTTAACGACAAATTAAAGTAAAGATTGGAGACTTATTTTATATATTGTGATCTATAATTTCAATTATTATTCATATCTGGATAAAAGGGCTGATGCAGCTATTAATCTTTCTGTAAATATCGTCTCTTCTGTAGGATTTAACGCTTACTGTATGAGAGTATAACTACTTCCGATTTGTTAAAGACGTGATGATTATATCTATTACTTGTTAAAATACTTTTCATAACAGATCAAACTAGTTCTAAGATCTAGGATATTCAAATCACAGTTGGAGCCGTGATGTGATGGCGATTGCGATTATTTCACGATGACTAATGAGATTTAAAATATTAAAGATGACTCTTCACGCTGTGAGTGCTTGAGTTTTTTGTGTTGTCTTGTAATATTTTAGTTTTGTCTTCGTAAATTATGTTTGTGGTACCGATTAATGATTATTACAAAAGCTTTTCAAAATTTAACTTGGTACTGTTTGAGGGTTAGAGAAGTAACACGTACCATGATGTTTAATTGGTTTTTCTCAAGGTTAGCAAATGACAATAACCAATCAGCTACCTAACAGATCTTTCAAAAACATATTTCCTCACTTACTTTGTGACGGGTGCTGTTAACAGAGCAGGGCATGCTTACCCTTCCGGAGCACCTGATGTCACTCTCAGTTTCACTGGAGTTCACACTGTGAGTGCCTTTGTTTTGAATGTTGTGATTTCTATTTCTGTGCTTTGTGTCTGTCTAACGTCATTGTTTTGTGTCTGGCGCCATTTTGTTTTCTGTGTTCTCGTTTTGGCCATGTCTTTGGACTTCGATTTTTTTTTGGATTTCCCTCCTTTGTTCCTTCGGTATTCTACTTCCGTTGTTTCGAAAAATGCTTTGAAAAAGACAAGAAAAAGAATTGATTTTGACACTGAATCCACGATGACCGATACGAATAATTTTAATTTAACTGTTTCCATCACTAAACTACAGTGATAGAAAAAAAACGACGTCAACATTTTAAGCATGCATTAAAAAAATGTCGAAGAAAAACATGACTTTATTGTAGATCGTGTAATCTTTCAAGATGTGGTCATTAAAATTGAAATAAAAAACAAAGATTTAAAACAGCACGCAGTTTATGATTGTAATGGTTCGTAACTTGTAACGAAAGTTCGAAACTTCGCCAGGTGATTAAATCGGAGGATAAAATTTGGGACGTATTTAGCAAAAATTGTCCCTTAATCTCAGATTTATTGAATAAGAAAAAATGTTTCGAGTACCCATAAACCATACCGCTAGCTTTTGCTAGTGCCGGTACCAAGTCCGGATATCCCGAGTTTCTATTGTTATTTACGTATTCTATAGTCTATTATGTTTTTTTTTATATTGAAGTTAACTTGGAGCAGACTTAGAACAGTCCTAAAATCCTGTCTGCTCTAGTTCTAGAATCATGTCTGTTCTAACCATGACCCTTCTACCCATGTCTACCCTGGCCATGACCGTTCCACCTAAGTCTGTTCTGACTATGACCGTTCTACCCAAGTCTGCTCTGGCCATGGCCGTTTTACCTCAGTCTACTCTGGTAATGACCGTACTTGTCAAGTCTGCTCTGGCTACGGCCGTTATGGAACATAAAATAAGAGATGTCGATATTTCCTGTTTCTCAAATGTTTATTTTATCTGTAGTAAAAATCGAACTTCAATAAATCTTTCGTATTCGTAAGTTCTAGCCAGAAACCGTCTAAAGAAAAAATAATATAAATATCAATCATGTCTATCTTATTTTAGGATGCTTTCAATAATTATTTGTTTTAGTTAATCTAATCTGGTAATTTATAGAAATTTCCAATAATTTAATTCAGGATTATTTATTTTATAATAATAATTTACGGAAAACTATTGCGAACTCAGTTCTCGGGTGCACCGTTTCGAGAAGGGAAATAACTTTTACGTTTTTTTTAATTTTACCTGGATGAACACAGGTTAATAATCCCCGAAAAAGACCACTTTTATGAATACTTCATTTCAATATTCTATTTTTCATTTTTTGTAAATATTATTTTGTTTTTAAAATATAACTAAACTTCAAATATACACAATGTATTAAATACACGTAAATACTGGACAAAGTAATGAACATTTGTCAAATATGTTACAAGTATAGTAGGATAGCGGTCATAGCTAGAACAGGTCATCCGGGAGCAGTTAGGCTAGAACATGTCAGAGCAGTAATAGGTAGAACAGGTCAGCTGAGAGCAGTAATGGCTAGAATAGGTCAAAGCGGTCAGGATTCTAGAACAGACTTAGAGCAGTTCTAGAGCAGACTTGATACCTGTTCTAAGTTTACCACAGTAACAATCTAAAAGATAAAAATAAAAGAAAACTTCTAAGCAGAGAAAATTTCCCATGTATACGCGTAAATCCAACCAGTTCTAGAGCAGACTTGATACCTGTTCTAAGTTTACTTAGATGAGCTTTTATGACTGCTCCAAGTTAACTTTATGAGAGGATATATGTGCACCCAACAGTAACAATCTGAAAGATAAAAATAAAAGAAAAGTTCTAAGCAGAGAAAATTTCCCATGTATACGCGTAAATGCAGCTCATGCATCCAACTACTTCCAAATATGACAAGAGGAAACCTCCAGAATTAAACCCTCACTGTCTATCATATTAAACTTCAGAAATTTTTCACCAAGCAATATGTAAATAACGACCGATGATGAAAGTTGATAAACCAAATGATAGTCTGCTAATTCTGCTAAAGGGAAAATTTCAAAGCATGCACAATTCTAGCAAGAGCTATTAGTTATAGACTGAGTCTGGATTTTTTGACAAACCGGAGCTGGCAATGCAAATGTCATTGAGAAACAAGAATTGCATGCTTATATGCACAAGTCGAATCTATAGTATGGTGCTTATCTTGTGTCTGTCGCAAAAATGTTGAATGAACCAATTTTTACACAACAATTTTTACTGATTTTCCTGAAACTCATCTAACTGGAGACACTGACGATGAAAACATTAAAATGAGAATGTTCGCGAAATGAAGTACTACATACACACTTTTTCATTGTTCTTTACCTTCACAAAAAGGTAGACTTGCTTCCTGCGAAATTTAAAACTGGGGAATTTTCTGAATATATATATATACATACTAATTTTTATGTATGTCGTACAAAATGCCTGGTCACTGTTTTGAATTTGCGTTTGCATTGTACGATACATACACATGTAAATTGCAATATATAACTTCTAGGTTTGCAATAAATATCTGTCATTTATCAGCTTTTTAAATCTATTAGTCTATGCAATACTCATCGTTACAGACCTAACATGTTACCATCTAAAAGCCATCTTGGATTAGAAATTATATACAGTATTGTTAAAGGGGATCACAGAAGAACCATTCTGACAAAATGTGTCAACATTTTGTTCAGCAGCAGGGTTTCAGACATATCATTGCACCAACTTATTAAAGAATGCAAATAACAAAAGTTCCCATACAAAAAGATTATTTTTATTAACTGGTCTCTGAAAGTACAAAGACAGTCTTGCTGTACCACACCTATGACCGAATAGTTAAATAATGTCTCAATTTGAATAGACTGGTATTTAAAATTTTTGAAAATGTCATTTAGACACTACAGAAAAATTGAATATAAAACAAAACTATATGTGTATAAATACAAAATAAGACTTATCTTCATCTTTTAATACCCTGGTATTAAGATTGGTTTCAGTGGTTTGGCATACAAAGCTGACACCCCCCTTCCGACCGTGTTTATTGAAATTTCCTATCTATACGATGGCAGTTACATGTAGGTCACAGGTTTAGGGCGCAGTCGAAGTGGGATTGAATAAAAAGATAACATTTCCTACCCCTACCCATTTCTGTCAATTCTTAAGTGGTAATCGAAACCTCCGCATTTCCATTTTGTTGTAAAATTTTTGAATTGACTTGTTATCGTCCTGATATATCTAAATAATGCTCACTGGCTGTAAAACTCTAATTAATTTATAAATCAATCAAGTTATACGATATCCACAATATTTGTTGTTTAAACGCCAAAATAGGTGTTGTAAACATATGCTTGCTATATGGTGTGAGGTTTCACACTGTGTTGAAGACCGTACGGTGACCCCTAGATGCTTTGTTTTTGGTCGTTTTAACCTGGATATGGGATGTTGTCTCGTTGACATTTACCCCATTCCCTTTCTTTTTCATATATTATAATTTTTTTTCGAAACTTTGATACTGTTTCTTGAGACCTAACCTATGTGATAGTGTGCATATATGTACTCTATAAATTGTTTTCAAATATTTATCAATATCAATCGTGATTGCATAGTTGCAATGCAATTCATTGGGGATATATATTGAATAATTAAAGTTCATGTAATTTTAATTACGGCTCTTGTTAAAATACAGCTGAAATATTTCTCAAAAAGCATAATGGTTACACAATTATGTACACAAAAGGCATAGCAGATTACTTATCCAATTATTGCAAAGCTATTTGATGTAAAACTTTTTGTTAGACACGGATAAAAAAATAACTGGGCTTTCGAAATATCTATGAACTTGTTTAATTCTCGGAAACTATTATGTATTAGAAATATTACAGCAACACGAAGTATTCAGTGACTTGAAAGATTCAAAATAATATGGTACTTCTGAATTTGCTGCACAATATCAAAAAATCTGCGATTTTCATTTTCAATGTATCGGCACAAAACAGATTTATATAATGCACTGTATTCATCCATTACAAGGAATAAAATGATTGATTGATTGATTGATTGATGTTTTACGCCAACTTCAGCAATATTTCAGCTATATTGTGGCGAGAACTGTTGGGTTTATTGAACAATTTTAATAAATAAATAAAATATTAATACAAGAGGCTCTCAAGAGCCTGTATCGCTCACCTGGGCCATTGCTGACAAATACAGTCAAAAATAAAAATACCAATGTTGAATGCCAATCTTGAATCTGTTCAGACAAGCCAGACACATTTTAAGAAGGGGACAAACTAAGGTCCATTGTGACCAAGTGTGATTCCAATTGGCCAAGTACTTTCAGAAGAGAAGATCTTGGAATATGTTTCCCCATAGGGTCCAATGTTAAACTAAGTTCCCCGCTGGTGGCCATCTTAGATGATGTGCAGACTTGCCGGACTCATTTTTGAAAGGGAACCACCTAACGACTATTCTGGCCAAATTTGGTTCCGATTGGCTCTGCGGCTTCAGAGAAGAATATCTTTGAATACCTTCCCATAGGGTCCAATGATAAAACCAGGCTTCACGCGCTGGTGGCCATCTTGGATATGATGCGGACTTGACAGACACTTTTTTGAAAGGGGACCAACTTAGGACTATTGTGAACATCAATATGTATTTGGAAACCAAATTTCATTGAAATCGGAAAATGTTGAATTTTCC
>MJUU01070261.1:65605-76343 GCA_002080025.1 Modiolus philippinarum
ATACTATAACAATATATATCTATCCTTACTGTGGCCCACAATGATTCTTTATATACACAATTTTTTAACACGGTAACCCAAACGAGTTCGTGGTCTAGCAAGTGAGGGAGAAGTCTAGTAAACGAAACGACCCTGGTTCCAATCCCACCATGGACTATGTTATTTTTCAGAGTTTCAAACCTTGATTTTTAAACGTAAAAATTTTACTAAGTTCAAAGAACTGAACAGTCCTCAAAATCTAGCCTTGACAAAAACAAAATAAAAAAAAATCTTTTGTTCTCACTAAGGTTATTCGGGAACAAGGGAGCTAGGATCTAACTGATGTTACTAAGTACCTATGGCAAGGTATTATTGTGTATTTGCAATTGTCTACCAAAATGTTGTTTTAGAAAATGACAAGAATCAAATCCAAGTCCAAAACGAAAATTTTGTAATACTAGCCAAGCAAATTGGAAATGCCAAGAGAAAATGAGCAATTCAATATTCTGAATACACTGAACGCGCAGCATTGGGCGTGACCAGAAGGTTGATTTACTGTCGTATTTTATTTTGCTACTATATGAACAAATAAAGGGATATGGAGTAAATGTACATAGGACAAAATTCCTATAAATATATGGTAAGATTTAGCAAATGGAACAACGCTTTCATTGATGTTCTTCACATTGAAGTCTTAATGAGTCTTTATAAGAGCAAACACTCTTACCTAATAGTAAGTTCAAGACGGCCCCCTAGCACCGGTTTAAGGTGGTACGGGGATCTACAAACTCTCAGAATTTTCCGAAATTTTAATAACTTACACTTTGTTATAAAAGCATACAAAAAATAAGAATAAAAAATGGGGTCACCGGCCATATAAGAATGAAATCTTTCATGTAAAAATTTTTTAGTTGAAATGATGGGGGAAATTAGCGATTTTTACAAAATAGATGTTTTTTGAATTTGGTAAATTGGTAGCTTATATACTTTCCTTCCATTTCCATGAAAAAAAATGGGAGTCACCAACTAAGTTTTGAATAAATTGCCAGAAACAAATTTTTCCCTATATTTCTATACAAATTATTTCCCCTGAATAGAACAGGAGTTTGCTGAAAAGGTTTAATATCCTGCATAGTTATCCAGTAAAATGGCATATTTGATCAAATTTAAATATTTTAAGGCATTGAAAATCATTTTGCTAACATTATCGTAGTGGATTCCATTTTTTTGTCACATGCGCAAGAATGTTGCACAGTTTAAACTTCCGTCCTATCTTAAGCGGAATTCACTTGCTAAACGTTGAACAACGCCACATCCATCCCCTCTTGTACATAATTTTTGTATGGATGCGGGTTGTCAACAAACATAACATATCGGGCAAAGTACTCTTACAAACACTGTCATCCGTTGACCGACAAAGGGACCAATAGACAATACAACATATAAAAGATTACAGAGTACTCATCGAGTTGTTTGGAAGAAAACTTGGCAAGTAAAATCGGGAGATGTCGGCAATATTTATACAGATGACCAGAAAAATAGTTTAATTTTTTTTTACAAAACAAGAAAGCCATATGTTGAATTTTGATAGTGCATTCATATGTGAAAATCTCACATGATCAAATACACCATAACTGACAAAAGTACAGAGCATATACATCAAGCACTGAACGAGAGACAAACTCCACGGTAAATAAACATATAAAGGAATATGGAGTAAATGTTCATGGAACAAAATCCCTATAAATGCATGGTTGAATTAAGCAAATTGAACAACGCTTTTATTGTTCTTCATGTTGAAGTCACATCGAGGCCTTCAACAAAGAGTAAACGCTCTTACCTCATAGTAAGTTCAAGACGGCACCTATTACATGTTTAAGCGAAATTCACTATCTAAATGTTGAACATAGCCACATCCATCCCCTCTTTTACATAATTTTTGTATGAATGATGGGTTGTCAACAACCATATCCCATCGGGCAAAGTACTCCTACAAAAACTGTCATCCGCTGCCCGACAAAGAGACCAATAGATAATACAACATTTAAACGATCTCGGGGCACTCATCATCGATTTTTTTGCAAGAAAACTTGGCAAGTAAAATCGGGAGATCGCTAGAAAAATACTTTAAATTTTACAAAACATGAAAGCCAAAAATGTTGAATTTTGATATTGCATTCATGAGAAATTCTCACATGAACAAACACACCATAACTGACAAAAAAGTACAGAGTATACACCTCAATCATTGGGAATCTTTTTATGAACATGTTATCAATGTGCAATTACATTCAAATAAAAAGGTGGGAAAGTGTATGCGGTTAGCAAATCCGCCGTTGAAGTGCAAAAGATAATTTTGTTAAACCGTCAATTAAAAAAATTACTAAATGAAATAGTGAAATACTTAAAAACAAAACTAATTATCAGAAAGTCACATATTGCATCGACATTATTACTCATTGTCTTCACTGTCGATTCGTTGAGAAATCGTTGGTATGCTTGCAAAATGTAAATCAGTTCTGCACACTTTCAGACTCGGCTTTGGACTACAAACAAGTTACCTGTAATATATTTAATAAAACAAACCACTTCATTTTTTATTGGTAGAATGAACTTCCATTTCCAAACTCTCTTTTCAAGAAATTGAAAATAAAACTTGAATGTACAGATCATTTTTTGCATAAACCGTATTTTTCAACTTAATCTTCAAAAACAAAAACAAAAAAACCTTTTTTTAAAAAAAAAAGAAAACATTTTTAGACAGTTGAATAACCATGCAACAACTTTGTATTTAACTGTCGTTTTTTGTACGAGAAATAATTGATAATAAATAATTCCCCGGCGTAACACAAGTCAAGACAGACACTTTTTAGAGTGGGCAGCTCTCACTCTCTCTCTCTATCTATCTATATTGATTAACTAGTGTGTTATTTAAATAAATAATTAAGGGAGTATGAGCGTCAGATTTCATAAGCATTTGATATCCTTGGGCTTTATCCATTTGAACATGGCTAAATTTTTTCTACATGTATTATATTTTCTTGTTCATAGGTTACTTTAAAATGCATAAAATAGACAATGTACAAAATTTTATATACTTCCAATTATATTTTCATATATTTTAAGGCATATAAACAGGTAATGGAAATTGAAGGAAAACTCTATTGAGAGAACTGTTTCCCGCCAAAATTTTGACGTCATATATGTCAAAAATTCTTCCATGGATTCTCAATTTTTTTTACTCATGTTATTCTTTTAAACAGTTATTTTACAGAAAAAGTCGGGACAATATCGATTTTCTCTGTATTGGCCTTGTTCCGACCCGGGCCAATATAACCCTTTCTGAACGTCTCATAGGTTTCTATTAAAGATGATGTCAAGTCTGACGATTGATCACGAAGATTTCGAAACGAATGTCTTTTGAGGATTGCCCGAGTGGAAAGTATGGCTGTCTAACGTTACCAGTTGTTGCATTTACTTGAAAAAAAGGAGCAAGTCAATCACTCATTTAAGAATTGAATGCATTATTTTTAAGTTTCATTGGGGTATGAAAGTGTTGACCGAAGGACATTTTTAATGGGTAGCGCTTCATGTTGAAAATGTGCGCCCGGTCAACACTTTCATAATCCCTATGAAACTTCAAAATAATGCATTCAATACTTATAATTACATTTTAAAACCAATTATAGATAAAAACAAATTTATTTAAAAGTTAGTACGTCATGTACAATAGGATTCTTTTTTTTACTAATTCGTCTGCCACGTGGTCATATGATCAAATGTGTTTCATTGGAATTGCAACTTCACATTCATATGCAACGTGAGCGATGTTCACCTATCAAATTGACGGTTTTCAAATGAATATTCATGAAATGTAATTATATACATGTGAATTCGAAGATAACTACTTGTTCTTGCGACTTGTGAAAATATTTGTTCCGGACATTCAAAGAAACCGAACAAATTTCAGAAACTCGTATTTCAAGGGCAAATACAGGAGTTTCTCAACGTCAAGGAAATGTTCGTGAAATTTGTCGGATGCCAATAGACGACTTATATCCGTGAAATTATAGAATCATGAAATGCTGTAGATTAGGAGGTACATGTAAGGTAGTGTCTTAACAGATTGATTGATTGAATATTGTTTTAACGTCTACTCAGCAATATTTCAGCTATATCAAGACGAGAACAAGTTTGTTGATAAATAATAACTTTGGGGTATGGAAATGGCCATGGGGCGAGAAATTCTGACTGCCACTGGAAAAGTAGGGTGAAATCGTCAAGGGCGGGGAATTTAGCCTTGTAGCCGATCACCTACGGACCACCCCAAAAAGAGCTTGCTACAAGGGTTCTTTAACGTGCAGGAAGCGTGGCATTTCTTCCAACACGTGGACCTGAGTTTACATCCCATCCGAAAGATGGGTTGTGTATTTATTAATCCCGCACAACCACGGAATGGGTCCTATTTCTATATCCCGGGACCCTCGGGGTCAGCCTCCGTTTAGGAGGGGTCACACCCCGCAAGCCGGAGATACTGGGTCCTATTTCTATATCCCGGGGTTCCCTCGGGGTCCTCTGTTAGGATGGCTCATACTCCAAGCTCAGAGGATGCTGCGGGCCTATTCTTCAGCCGGGACCGCGCACGGCGGCGTCTTAACAGATGCAAGATTGTAATGATAAAACCAACAAATTTTGTTAAACAGTAATTTGAAAAGAACTTGAGAGCTCCGCAAAAAGGGGCTGGCTTTGCAGTAAAACCTGTTTTGACTGAATAGTCTATGTTTGAATATGTCATCACTCCAATCTGTCGAGATTTTTTATGGCAATATTTTCTGTCTTAAATATCATTAACTGTCAGTTTGCTGTAGAATTGGGTGATGTACTGAGTCGATCGTCATCATGATCTTATTTACATTTAAACCTCATAACTGTAACAGGACACTTGTGGCGGCGCCTCGTCACTCTATGACAATTTCTAATGAACAAATAAAGGGACATGGAGAAAATGTACATAGGACAAAATCCCTATAAATACATGGTAAGATTAAGCAAATGGAACATCGCTTTCATTGTTGTTCTTCATCTTCATCTAAAGATTCGTAGTAGATACAGAGCATGACGTTCATTCCGTATTACCAATATGAGGCCATATCCTTTATCGCATGGCTTACCTTTTATCACACACCCTTTATCGCAGGGCTTACCTTTTATCACACACCCTTTATCGCAGGCCCAGGCCTAGCTCTGTATCATATCCTTTAAGAAATAAATTTGACTTTTATTTTTTTGTGGAGGGGGAGGTAAAATTTTTGGGGTTGAGGTTAACAAAAATTTGTTTGGGTATATTTTTGTGAGGATCAGTTGGAAAAATATAGCAAACTTTTTTCCTTTAAAGTTAGATTTCATTCCAACCACCTCCAATCCTTTCCGCCCATTTTGCATTTTCTCATGCCGATTTCAATTTTTATTTTATTTAGGAATTATGTTTAAATATATGAAAACCCGTATAATACATGTTAAGATACGTTTCACATGCTGCATTCAACCCTCGGGCCAAAGCCCTCTGGCTGATATTGGTCTCATGGGTTGATACAGCTTTGATAGAGATTTTAACGGGTATTATTCAATATGTATCACCATGTGTTGAACGTTTACTACCAAACATAGAGTTTGAAGGGATCAACATTTCCTCTATTTTGATCTATATATATAAACAACTGCATAGAAATAAGTGACCAATTTCATGTACGTTTAGATTTGAACATAGAAAAGTAAAAAAAACTGGTGCTACGCCTCAGACCAATATAGCCATTCTTGGACCAATGAAAAAGCCAATCCAGATTTAAACCCGTATTATCATCATAATAATATGCATCTAATGTCAAAGACCAACTGAGTTCGAGTTTAAGAATATGATAATCAGAAAAAGGGAGAACCGTATCATCAGTCTAAAACGAACAATGTCAACGTTGGAAAAACAAAGATACAAAGACATAGGCCTAACATGGGCACGGCACAGAAAAGATGATGGAGACACACGCATATAAAAAATTAACAACACTGACCAGATAAAAAAATCTATGGGCGAGACCAGGTGCACCGGAAGAGATATCATTCCACTAAAATTTTGACCATTTCAATTTGAGTGACACACAAAATTGCATTTCAATTTGATGTATCATATGAAAAACCATTTCGATGTTTTAACATCTCATCAGTCCAGCTAGAATCCCTAGCTGAAATATTTCCTTCATAAGTGTGTACGAAAATGCTGATGCGTAGGAAATTTGGCAATGTCTATATATATAGTTTATATAATGAACTCAAATATATTTAAAGCAAAACTCACGTAATTAATACTGGTCACATGTTTACATGAAAGAGAGAGATGAGGAGTTACATGTTCATGATGGTATTCGATGCTCTCATAAGAGTTTTCATTCAAATGTACTACAATGCAACCAAAGGCAATAATTCACGTGGTTAGAATTTGTTTGTTACAAACATGGGCTAAATATTTTTCTCTTCGCTTTTTACCTACCCTCGCAAGCGCGGGTTACTTCTAATAACAAAATATCAAGTTGCCCTGCTAACAAAGAAACCATATGTGCAGAAAACTTAACATCAGCCTTCAGAAAGACTTATTCTTTTTAACAAAGACATGATTGAAACTTCACAAGTTGGTCCAGCTTTTATTTAAACTTCTCACTCAGGTGAATAGGAAGAACAAGTTGATGAAAATAATATTGAACATAACTAACATGTACACAATGATCATCAGACGTTTTAGACTCACCGGAAACTTTCTACACAGCAACCATATTAGAGAAGGATACTTCCAAGCATGTGCCATCAATCAATTCTTTCAAGGAGCGCGCAATAACATCAGTCATAAAGAAACCAAAGAAAGGTTTGTACCACAACCTCTAGCAGACTGGCACAATAAGGAAAACCAAACTATACTCAGAACTTTTAGTATTATAAAAGAGAGGCACCAAGAATACAACAATTTCTCAGAAAAAAAACAGTAAATCTAAACCTTCTAAAAAGAAAAAAAAAGTCGACAGTAAACGTATCTGATCAAGAGAAACCAGGAGTTTCAGGTTTATCAAAAACGGGTGGTCCAAGTCACTTAAATGAAGATGATAGTGAGTATATTGATGATCTAGCAGAATCGGAATTATGCATTGTGGCCACTGGCAACCTAAGGAACGCAGGTGATGTGTGAGCTTAGTACTAACACAATGGGGACAGTGTGACATTTGCAATTACTGGACACACCTGACTTACTGTTCTTCAATCCATGTGTTGAGGATTCATGATGCACACACTGTGAAATCCACTCTAACTAAAATATCAACAAGACAGTAAGTTATTTTATAATTTCCTTGTATAATCGTTGTAAAAGAAGATTTTTGATAAAACCCTGTAAACATGTTTGGCAGTTGTCCTTTTTGCGTTATTCATCAGTTCACTCCAGTTTAAAGAAATACTGTGGTACTATAGTACTCTCCCCTCAGCTTGTAGACAAAAAAGATGGACGATTCTTCAAATGAGATTTTTTTTAAAAATTGCCGGACTTTCATAAATCATTTTATTGATTGATTAGTTAGAGTTTAACGTCCAATGAGCAATATTTCAGCTATATCAGGACGAGAACAAGTTAATCAATTACAAAAAAATTGCAAGTAAAAGAAGAAAGAAATAAAGGTGGAAGGGAAAACCGGGGTAACGACTTTTGATTGCCACTGGAAAAGGGGAGAAATGGGTAGGGGCAGGAAATTTAGCCTTCCATACGACACCCAGTGCGTCTGCTCTCTTTAGAGAAATATAGAAGGGGTCTTTATACTGCATGGAGCGTGGCGTTTCTCCATACAGTTTGGCTACAATGGTTCGCGGTCAGGCTTTCCGTATTATAACCTGACTACCCCGCATAGACAGGGCATTCCCCTATCCACCAAGTGGGGACGCGCCCTAAATCATTTTATTATATTCTTTCATAAAACATTTTGTTATATTCTTGAAGGAAATACTTAATTAATCGTAATTCATTTCAAGAAAAGTCAGGTAAGTACATGTATTGATAATTAATTATTAAGAATAGAAAAACTGTTAACTACCACAGTACCATAGAACCCCGGGATATAATAAAATTCTCCAACCATCAATTTTCAACGTCGACTCCCAGACAGTTTCCAGAACGCTCAGTTTGTTCCCTTTTTAAGAAAATTGTATTTTAAACAAGGAAAAGTACAGACTGCATTTGTTTTTCTAGTTATCCATCCAATTTTCACAATCATATTTAGTAAATTACTTGGAAGATATTAAAGTCCAGCTTAGTTTCATTTCACTCAGCTTTTTGTTGATTATTGTCGAGCACTCAAAGCTTAAAGACATAGTCATGGATAAAATTATTTCATTTCCACATGATAAATGTTATTGATATATCGTTAATGGTCTGTCAAAATCAGCTTTGGACTTACTTTGTCTAAACATCAACCAAAGGTCGTCTTCTTTAATCACACTATTAGATATTCTTCCCTTGGGTTTGATAATGGCTATTAAATAATAAAATGTAACTTATCCTGAACTTCAGCATTACATATGGGATAAATTCTTCGATAGAAATGTATTACAGGATAGTCCCCTCTATATCTNTTTTAATGAGCTGTTTGGTCATTTCTGAAATTCATTCCTCATCAGCAGCACTAGAACATCTTAAGGTAACTAAACAAGTATTTATATATTCCAGTAAAAAAGAGTCGATGCTACTTCTTGTTTATCTAAAAAAGGCATATCTTTTTTTTATATCTGTACGTCTTGGAATTTAACTTGTTATTTAAATTGATTCAAAAAGCAAATGACCTATTCTAGTTTAAAGAAGCAGTTTTTCAACGAAATCTTCAACTGTATGCATACTTATTTTAATTTTTGATATTCCAAATGAAGAATTTTACCACATGAATTAATACAAAAAAATATAAAGCCAAACAAAGCTTACTACATGTATTAGTAGTCACCTTTGCCTTTATTAAAAAAAACTTTTTTGCGGCAAAAATAGTTAAAAAAAAATTAAATGTATATTTTCTTACATAATCATCATTTAATTTTTACTAAATTATTTATTAAATTGCAGAGCATAAATCCATTAGGGTTGCAGCAATACATACATTCACATACATACATACAACAGACATAATTCAATACAAATTTAGCATATTGATACAAAGACATCATCAGTCTCCCTTCCTCAGTTCTAATGACTGTATTATAAAAGATACTACTGCCTTCATATCATCGGATGTTGATGAGTTTAAAAAACAATACTTAATTTTTTATTATTTGGTAAGTAGAAAAAGATATAAATATCATAATTTTGATAATGATCAAATAGGTTCTTTCTTAAAAGTTATATTTACAAGTGAAAAAGAAATGATATTCATCTTCAATAGTCTTACATAATTAACATACATTTGATCTCTAGGGATTTTAACATATCTGCCCTTTTCAGTTAAAAGATCATGATCACTTACTCTAAATTTCGTAATTAGTTTTCTTGTTTCTTTATTTGGATGAGATAAATAATAATTTTTATTTTCTTTGTTTGTTAAATATTTATATAAAAAAAAATTTATTGTTTTCATCAAGGTTATTTATTGTTTCTTTTGCTATGTTATTATAAAATTAAAAAAAATTTCTTAACAGTTATTTTTATTTTTTTAATTTGTTTTTTACTTTTACATTCATTGAATAAATTAAGATTTAATTTACTTTCTGCTATCAAATCTTTTGCATATGTATACCAACTATAAGTTCCTTCATTATCTAGTGTATTAGTTAAAGCAAAGGTTTCTTTAAGTAAAGGGTTTAAATTGTCATTATTTAATCTGGCCAAGTATGTTAAGGTTTGAGATTTATGTAAGATTCTATTGGTACCAAATTTAGTTCCCGTCTTGCTATAATATTTTTTTTAACTTTTCTTAATTCCCAAGATACTTTTTGTAGAATTCAGTTTGACTTTTTTTATAGAGGTTTTATTTATGAAAGAAAGGATATTAACTGTTTTATTATTTTAGTAGCCCTTAGTTTCGCTTTATGTAGTTTTAAATGAGAATCCATAAAGCATATTTCAGAGTTGCATGGTAGAATTGGACGAATTAGTGTTTCATATGAATTACAAGCAACTTTGACAGGGATTTCACTTAAGTTTGATGTATATGTTTAATAGAATATATTCTTTAGCTTTATTTGTTAAATTTAGACTGCAAATATATAATCTTCCATTATTAGAAAAAATACGACTTAAGTATTTGTATTC
This sequence comes from Modiolus philippinarum, assembly GCA_002080025.1. Taxonomy (NCBI): domain Eukaryota; kingdom Metazoa; phylum Mollusca; class Bivalvia; order Mytilida; family Modiolidae; genus Modiolus; species Modiolus philippinarum. The sequence goes on from MJUU01070261.1 coordinate 75,903, forward strand.
TTTTACGTTTTCTTACATTTGGTCTTTATATCTCACAAAATTTTTTATGATTTTTTGATGAATTATTTTGAAGAATCATAGTTTTTGTCTTCTTAGAATTTAATGTTAATTGCCATATATCAGAGTATTCTAATAATGAGTTTAAACTATTTTGAAGTCCTTCTGCAGATTCAGATATAATTAGTAAATCGTCTGCGAAAAGTAGACTTCCTAATGAAGAATTGGTCAATTTCACAGGATCACTTTGAGCATGTGTAAAAAGATTGCTCATGCCATGTATTGAAATATTCAATAAAATAAAGCTCATAGAATCCACCTTTATATATATTAAATAGATCTGAATATTTTTCTTTATACTGAAAAGAACTTTGAGTATTTTCAAACTGTTTTTTTTTCTTTTGGTTTGTTTTTTTTGTTTGTTTGGTTTTTTTTTTTTTTTTT
>MJUU01070263.1:3974-17761 GCA_002080025.1 Modiolus philippinarum
CTGAACGTTTAGGAATGTGGACCCTTCATCTGTCAACCATAGCTGAAAGGTTACCTTACTTTTTTGAAAATGACCACAACAATTATTCTAGATTGGTTCCAGTCTATCTCTAGATCTCAGACATGATTCTTCTCTCCGAAACTGCTACTGATGTAAATGAACAGTTTGTAAATGTAAATGGCAACTTCTCTGTGAAAGGATCAGTAGGGAAATTTAATCAAGTTTGGACAGGTTTGGACAGACTAAGAACAGTTCACTGTTATTTTTTAACATTTTAATAATATTTTACATGAGATAAAGCACAAAAGAATGTACTTATACTTCTATTGTTTCCATTATTTTTTCACTTTATCTGTCCTCATAAAAATTGATACGCATTTTAGTATTTTGATCGGTAGGCTCTCCAAGCCAGTCAATCATATTATTTTTTGATGAAAAGCCACAAAAAAGTAAATACTAACATTTCAATTCATTTTTATAAATATATATAAACATTGATTTGTGCTAGTTAACCGATTTTTGATTAAGGAAAGGCATTTGATGTCATTTTTAGCTCACCTGACCCAAAGGGTCAATGTGAGCTATTGCTATCACTTGGCGCCCGTCGTCCGTCGTCCGTCCGTCGTCCGTCTGTTAACTTTTCACATTTTCATCAACTCCTCTGAAACCACTGAAGCAAATTCAACCAAACTTTACAGGAATGATGTACTAAAGGTCCTTTACAAAGATTGCTCATTTCGTTCTGATCCTATAAAAACATGGCCGCTAGCGCGGAACTTAGGTTTAACATAGGACCCTATGGGAAAATCACATTTTCATCAACTCCTCTGAAATTGCTGAAGCAAATTCAACATAACTTTACAGGATTGATGCACTAAAGGTCCTTTACAAAGTTTGCTCTTTTTATTTGGATTCGACAAAAAACATGGCCGCCAGCACGGAACTTAGTTTAACATTGGCCCTATGGGAAATTCACATTTTCATCTTCTCCTCTGTAACCACTGAAGCAAATTCAACCTAACTTTACAGGAATGATGTATGGAAGGTCCCTTACAAAGAAAGCTCATTTTGTTCCGATCTGATAAAATACATGGCCGCCAGGGCGCAACTTATGTTTAACATATGACCCTATGGGAAAAATCACATTTTCATCAACTCCTCTGAAACTGCTGAAGCAAATTCAACATAACTTTACAGGATTGATGCACTAAAGGTCTTCTACAAAGATTGCTCATTTTATTCGGATTCGACAAAAAGCATGGCCGCCAGCACGGAACTTAGTTTGACATTGGCCCTATGGGAAATTCACATTTTCATCTTCTCCTCTGAAACCACTGAAGCAAATTCAACCAAACTTTACAGGAATAATGTATGGAAGGTCCCTTACAAAGGTAGCTCATTTTGTTCCGATCCGATAAAAAACATGGCTGCCAGCACGGAACTTAGGTTTAACATAGGACCCTATGGGAAAAATCACATTTTCATCAACTTCTCTGAAATTGCTGTAGCAAATTCAACATAACTTTACAGGATTGATGTACTAATGGTCCCTTACAAAGATTGCTCATTTTATTCGGATTCGACAAAAAACATGGCCGCCAGCACGGATCTTAGTTTAACATTGGCCCTATGGGAAATTCCCATTTTCATCTTCTCCTCTGAAACCACTGAAGCAAATTCAACCAAACTTTACAGGAATGATGTATGGAAGGTCCCTTACAACGATTGCTCATTTCGTTCGGATCCGATAAAAAAAATGGCTGCCAGCGCGGAACTAAGGTTTAACATTGGATCCTATGGGAAAAATCACATTCAACATAACATGACAGGATTGATGCTCTAAAGGTCCTTTACAAAGATTGCTCATTTTTTTCGGATTTGACAAAAAACATGGGCGCCAGCATGGAACTTAGTTTAACATTGGCCCTATGGGAAATTCACATTTCATCTTCTCCTCTGAAACCACTGAAGCAAATTCAACCTAACTTTACAAGAATGATGTATTGAAGGTCCCTTACTAAGATTGTTCATTTCTTTGTGATCCGATAAAAAACATGGCTGCCAGCGCGGAACTTAGGTTTAACATAGGATCATATGAGAAAAGTCACAATTTCATCAACCCCTCTGAAACTGCTGAAGCAAATTCAATCAAACTTAACAGGATTGATGCACTAAAGGTCCGATTTGACAAAAAACATGGCCGCCAGCACGGAACATAGTTTAACATTGGCCCTATGGGAAATTTTTATTTATATCTTCTCCTCTGAAACCACTGAAGCAAATTCAACCAAACTTTACAGGAATGATGTCTGGAAGGTCCTTTTCAAAGATTGCTCATTTCGTTCTGATCCGATAAAAACATGGCCGCCAGCGTGGAACTAAGGTTTAACATAGGATCCTATGGGAAAAATCACATTTTCATCAACTCCTCTGATACTGCTGAAGCAGATTCAACCAAACTTTACAGGAATGATCTACGAAAGGTACTTTACAAAGGTTGCTCATTTTATCCCGATTCGTTAAAACCTTGGCTGCCAGCATGGAACATAGTTTAACATTGGCCCTATGGGAATAACATCATTTTCAACATCTGCACTGAAACTATAGAAGCAAATTCAAGCAAACTTTACAGAAATGATGTATGGAAGGTCCTTTACAAAGATTTCTCATTTTGTTGGGAAAATACCTCCCAACATCGAACTTGGTTTAGAATGGTACACAAATATTAAATCATTTTATTCATTACATGTGCTTAAATTATTTAAGCAAATTCAGTCAAACTAACTTATTTTGTGTTGATCTGATAAAAAACAAGACCTCCAGCACAGAACATATTTTAACATAGGATCCTATGGGATAAACATCACTTTCATCACCTGCTGTAAGCATTTTGTCAGGTAAGCGATTCAGGCTCAGTATCTGAGCCTCTAGTTTATCACTGTAGTCGCCATCTTTTTCGTGACCTTTGCCCCAGAAATTTAACATACTGTTCATGATTCCATAAAGTAGATATATTAAGCAATTTGAAAATGTAGAACATTACTGATATACCGATGAGTACAGCGAACTCAGTTTCTAGCCGCCTTTTCAGACTTGGGATACGGTCTATAGAAGGCAATATAACTTTAGCCAAAGAATAGTAGATCACTGGAATATGCTGCCAAACAAAGTGGTGAATGCAAAATCTGTAAATAGTTTTAAAAACTTATTAAACGAACATTGGAAGAACAACCCGATCAAATTTAGCGCCGATTTTTATGGACCGGAAGCGGACAGTAGTGATATAAATGTTGAGATGGATCAGAGAGGCACACTTGCCTAAATTAGATCTCTACAGACAGGTAACACAGTTAAGGTAACTTTATCATTCCAAACAGATTAACAGTAGTTCTGATGACTGATTAACAAAAATTCTGACGACTGATTAACAAAAGTTCTGACGACTGATTAACAAAAGTTCTGACAACTGAAAAAAGGTGCACCTGTAAGGTCGTTCAGTCGTTTTCACGAGTGTATTTATAATCAATCATCCCAGTTATTGAATAGACCGGATTTTTGCCACTTTCAAACTTTCAATATGACTTTTCTAGATAAGAAGTACTTAAGGTGTCTCAGTGGTATTATTCCGCCATTTTTGTCAAATACTTGTTCATTTAGGTTTCATTTATTAAGAAATGATAACAAAATATTTATTTGAAATGAAAAGAAAGTTCAAATGTATTTAAAATTTATATTCCTTATCATTTTTATAACATTTGCAATACAAAAACGTGAGCTAAAGCACAAGAGCTTTAAATCTGTTGCTGGATTTACAGAACACAGAAATTATTCAAGGGAGATAATTTGATAAAATAATTTAACATAGATATCACTCGAGAAATGAACATTTTGCAATTTTTCTCTCTTATTTCAACGGTGACCCCTAATTTTTATTTTTTATATGTAAACTACATAAGGATAATTAAATACATGCAAAGTTTGAAACAATTCTATAATAGATTTTTTTAAACTATCCTATCATATAATCATTTTCCCTATCATTTCTATGTAAAATCCTGAAATTTTCAATTTCAGATTTTGCGCTTAAATGCACGGTGATCCCCAAATTTTATTTTACATTTGAAAAATAATACAAATATGTTTCTACACAGAAAATTTCACAAAATTCTATAATAGGAAATTAATGCCCTGCAGACACCTTCAACAGATTTATAAGTATCAGGGGGTGGCAAGATTTCACGTAACTAACGTCGGATACAGTAAACATTTTTACAGGAAAATATATGATCGCCTCAGCCTTAGTTTTTAAACTTTACTCTCTTTATGGAAAATTGTATTGAATCCTAATAAATCTACGGAAAACTAACTGCTTAAAGGTGTTGGAAAACATCTTTTTCCTATCTAGATATTTTGTAATTATGCCAAACACTCCAACTAAAGCACTAATCAAAGTAGGATACAGTGAACATTTGTTGTTCTTGGTACGAAATAAGACTTTTTTCTCCGTGGAAGCAGTTTCGGCTTTGCTTTAAAATGGTGATTTTATGATTAATTTTTCGGACACAAATGTTTTCTTTCACAAAACTACCAAAACTGACGAGTATTTATAAAATATCAAAAAATGATACGGTCAACACTAAACAAAAGTTCGTATGTAGTCATCATACTCTTTCGTTTAATCTTGTACGAAAGGATATGGAGTAAATGAACATGAGACCATAACATATGTTAACTCCAACTGCAATAATTTTGATGAGCTGTATGGCCATTTCGGAAATTCATTCCTCATCAGCAGCACTAGAACCCAAACAAAGGAAATCTTGTTTTTTTATATCCCGCTACACGTAGTGGCGAGGTATTATGTGATACCCTCAGTCGTGTGTCCGTCCGTCCGTCCCCGAAGGTTTCCGACTGATAACTTGTGAACAAAATAACACAAAGTCTTCAAACTTGGTATGCAAGTGGTATGCAAGTTGTTTACCACAAAACTCAGGTCAAGTTTGATTTTGGGTTCAGAGGTCCAAGAGGTTCTGGAGTTATGCCCCTTGAAACTTTGAAATTTTGCGAATTTTAGGGTTTCAGACTGATAACCTGTGAACGAAATAACACAGGGTCTTCAAACTAGATATGTAAGTTGTTTACCACAAAACTCAGGTCAGGTATGATTTTGGGTTCAGAGGCTCATGAGGTTCCGGAGTTATGCCCTTTGAAACTTTGAAATTTTGCGAATTTTAGGGTTTCCGACTGATAACTTGTGAACGAAATAACATACTGTCTTCAAACTTGGTATGTAAGTTGGTTACCACAAAACTCAGGTTAAGTTTGATTTTGGGTGCAGAGGTCTAAGGGGTTCTGGAGTTATGCCCCTTGAAACTTTGAAATTTTGCGAATTTTAGGGTTTCCGACTGATAACCTGTGAACGAAATAACACAGGGTCTTCAAACTTGATATGTAAGTTGTTTTCCACAAAACTCAGGTCAGGTATGATTTTGGGTTCAGAGGCTCATGAGGTTCCGGAGTTATGCCCTTTGAAACTTTGAAATTTTGCGAATTTTAGGGTTTCCGACTGATAACTTGTGAACGAAATAACACAGGGTCTTTAAACTTGATATGTAAGTTGTTTACCAGAAAACTCAGGTCAGGTATGATTTTGGGTTCAGATGCTCATGGGGTTCTGGAGTTATGCGCCTTGAAACTTTGAAATTTTGCGAATTTTAGGGTTTCCGACTGATAACTTGTGAACGAAATAACATACTGTCTTCATACCTTGTATGTAAGTTGTTTACCACAAAACTCAGGTCAAGTTCGATTTTGGGTTCAGAGGTCTTAGGGGTTTTGGAATTATGCCCCTTGAAACTTTGAAATTTTGCGAATTTTAGGGTTTTATACTCATAACTTGTGAATGAAATAACATACTGTCTTCACACTAGGTATGTAAACTGTTTACCACAAAACACAGGCCAAGTATAATTTTATGTTCAGCGGTACACATAGTTCTGGAGTCATGCCCCTTTTAACTTAAAAAAATTGTGAAACGTGGCGGGGTATCATGTAATGCACCATTACTATTTTTCATTATTTGTATATTACAGAGACATTTCTTCTAGTCCAGACATTTAAACCGCGATACTAGTAAACATGTACGTTGTACACAAGCTGTGTGGCTATGTGCGATATATAGTAGTTTCTCTTAGGTATCCTTGTAACTAACGAGTACCGCATCAGCCAATGTTTATTATGGACTGAATGAATTGTTAATGAATGATTAAAGAACATGTGAAAATTTCAGGATTGTACATTGCTGCCTTTACAACATCATACCGACTTGGTTGATTTCAATAAACTTTGTTGTCCTTTGTAATTTATATAGGTCCTACCACTCCTGCAATTCTTTCAACATTTTTCGGTGGTCTTTCCATCGTTGTCTACCTTCGATAATGACATTTGGATGAAGAATTGAAACTGATCTGACGAAAGATCGTAAAAAATACGATCTTCAACGCTATTCAAACGATCGATGTATGTTAAAAGACAATAATGATTGTGAATGTGTTAAGTATACGCCAAGTACGCTAGTGGAACGCCTTTGAAACGTTGCCTAACACTGTTGCACGTTTGTTAGCGCTGCAGATTATTTGTGGATAAGTTTTCTGTGCGTTATAGATTGTAAGGATGACCTTATAGTGTGAAGGGACCTTCATGATCAAAAGCAATATTGTAAGTGTTTTTGGAAAACTGGAATCAGAAGCTGACACGTTACAGTTTCCTGAAAAATTGCTTTTTTAGCGACTGCCTAAACATTTTATAAAGAACTTACAAATGTCATATAAAATGGGTTAATCACATACATAGTCTCACAAAATTTCAATTCTTAGTTTCGGCCTTGAAGATGTAACAAACGTTCAACTTTGTTCCGATTTGTTGGCGTATTTGTTGTCATATCATAATAACGTAAGTAATATCTGTAAAACTTAACTTTGATACACTATTTTAGTACAGTTAGAAATTTAAATGTTGAAATGTTTAACTTTGTTCCCTGCTGGTGGCCTTGAATGTTGTCGGGTTGCAAAAGAAAACATAATTATTTTTCCTAAGGTCCTTCCATTCTTACGTTACGTAACGTAAAAATGGAAGGACCTTAGAAAAAATAACTATGTTTTCTTTTGCAATCCGACAACATTCAAGGCCACCAGCAGGGAACAAAGTTAAACATTTCAACAGTTTGGCTCATGATCAGTTTCAGTTAAGTAGTTTCAGAGAAGATCTTTCATACGTTCAAATGATAAACTATGTTCAGCGCTTTCTATAATGTTTAGGTTGAAAAGACTTTCAATACACATTTCATTAGGTTCCAGTTATTACAGTAGATCAAAAATATTGTCAAAACATGTTTTCCTATACGGTTAGATGCAAAATTATGTTCCGCACTAAAGAAGTTTATTTGGTGATAATGGATGAGTTATGGACGAGAACACCCCATGTATGATGACAAAAGTAGATCCACTAACCCTTTGGAAATGTGAGCTAAAATGGAAGACATGCGCGAAGCCTTGTTTTCCGTGATTCTCAATGGTATTTTTTTGAGTAAATGCACTTTTCATCAATATAACTTGTGTTTCATTTAGCCTCAGTGAGCTGTAGCATCGTTTCTGAGCTTTTGCCATCATCTGGCGTCCGTCGTCTATCCGTCCCAACGTCTTAACGATCTCCTCTGAAACTCTGTGACAATAAATTTTACTTGAAAAACTCGAATGGTTTTCTACTTGACAACTACAAGCAATTTTCAAACTAAAATTAATGACAAAAATTCCTTACGTTGTTCTTCTTTATAAAAAAAAAATATGTCCGGCAAGTCAGAATACCACACAAAGTGATGACCAACAGGGGTATAAATACCACTGTACCTATGTCAAAACTAATTCAAATATCTTCTTCCCTCGAACTGATCAGCAAATTGGAAAATTACTTCTTCACAGTTGTCCTTAGTTGCCTTCGACCCTTTTAAAATGTGTCTGGTATATTTTCGCGTCATCCAAGATAGTAGCAAGTTTTTACATAGTTAAAGATTGGAATCTTTGTGAAAAAATCAAGAATATCAACTTTTGAAACTTTTAAGACTTTTTGGAATCAAGCTTGGTCCCCTTTAAAATATGTACCGGCATATCCGCATAAAATCAAACATTGCCACGAGCAGGGAATATTTCAAAAAGTGGGCACTATTAAAATACATTTTAAGATATTTTCTGAAACGACAAATCTAATCGAAATCAAGCTTAGCAACAAATTGGGTCATTGGTATATGCAACATGTACTATACTAAGGAAAACTCAAGCTGTATCATACAACATTGAAATTAAAGAAATAGTATGTTTCTGGCTTTTTGTATCCTTGCTACAGTCACATGAATGCATATAATATTAATGATAATGTGTTGGTAAGGTGAGCTGCAAAGGTAGAATATATGATTCCGAATGTCAACAGTGATGAAAACCATCTTTTTAAATCTGTTAACATCGGAAAATCCAGCAAGGTCTTCGGCTGGATTTGAACCCTTGCTTGTTGTCATCTATGGCAACACCGCCTATACTATGTCCAGCGCCCTAGACCACTCGGCTACCTAGGCTATATAAAAATATAGCTTTCGGTAACCGTTTTCTGTATAACATACAACAAAAATCATATGAATAAAAAAAATGCGTGTTGACTATATCCGAACTTTTATTTAACATTGACCTTATCCTTTCTTGATATTTTATAAATACTCGTAAGTTTCTAGTAGTTTTATGAAAGAAAATATTTGAATCCGAAAATTTAATAATTAAACACAATTTTAAAGCAAAGCCCAAAATGGTTGCAATGAGAAACAAGTCAAATTTCGGAACAAGAACCAATAAATGATCAGTGTACTACTTTGGTTTGTACATTTGTTGAAGCGTTTAGCATAATTACAAAATACAAATGTATCTAGAGAGGAAAAAGATCTAAGCAATTTAGTATTCCGTAAACTTTTTAGAATAAATAACATAATACCGACGTTGCTGTTAATTTAGGATTCAATACAATTTCCCATAAAGAGAGTAAAGTACAAAAAAACATAGACTGAAGCGATCATATTTATCCTGCTAAAATGTTTACTGTATCCAACGTCTGTTACTTGATTCCAAACTCTGAGTATGGGTTTAAACTGATTTATACCACGACCCTAATACGGTCCATGTCAAATTGAAGGATGAAGGCTATTTCAGGCTTTTTACCCTTGATTACGAAATACAGGAAATCTGATTACATTGGTATAAATTGAAATAGTACAACTACCTTTATTTAAAGAAGGATGACACGTATGTCATTTGGGTCCCTTAATTTTGAAGAAGGAAAATATGTAAAAATCACAAGGGAAACCACGGTTTGTCCTGATTTCATTAGTAAATGTGTCAATGTGTCTTATAAAGATGTTATTTGACCCTTTTAAAATTCACAGTTACTTCGGTAGTTAGTTATTTGTTACCACTGGGTCGATGCCTCTGCTGGTGGACTGTTAGTCCCCGAGGGTATTCACCAGCCCAGTAGTCAGTACTTCGGTGCTGACCCGAAAGCCGACTCTATTTGGAACCTTGCAATATCTAAATTTTTGTAAATTTTGTTAAAACTAAGGAGTATCTCCCTCATGCAAAGCTCTGTCCTTCGCTGATTTTGGCTTTACATTTAGAACATATTGGTTATTTGTTCTCTATCAGTTTTTGAACATTTTTGAATTAATGGTCTTCCAAGCGTTTAGATTTTATCTGCACTGAAGAGACATAAGTTGTCGAAATGCGCATATGCAGAAAATAAATTCACAGTTACTTCGGTATTTAGTTATTTGACCCATTAAAACAACCTATCGCTATTTTTCCACTTGAGATGAATAGAAACGAACGCTGCTTTATTGTTTGTTAAAGTTTTCCTCAAGACATTTCATTTTAATTGTCGTATATATAAAGATCAATACATTGAAGTTAATTATAAGACATTTTCCTCCTTTGGTTAACGAGTTTGTTCTAGTTTAATTAGGTTAGACGACCGTTCTTGTTTAAAAGCGATGAAAAGAGCTTACAGGCAAATTTGTTGATAAAAGGAAATGTATTAGCTCTTGCAATTGACTTTTGGTCATCAACCTATATTATCTGCCGTTCGATATATTTTCGCTGATGATAGGTTGTGAATGGAAATGTATCTAAGCTTATTCCTTTTCATTTTCCCGGTAACCTTTTGAAAACTGCCATGACAAAGCTGAATTCTAAAATAATACATGTCTATAAGTGATTAATGGATAAAAATACAGGAAGTTACTTATGATAACATATGACTCCTTATATTGCAAATTAAATAGTGTTCAAATGTATTTGTTCCCTTCATTTTTTATTTTTTTTCATTTTTATCATCCCCTCGCTAAGCGAAAGCGGTAGGTCATGTAATGCAGTACTTCAGTATGTACGTGTGTGTGTGTGTGTGCATTCGTATGAACACTGGAATATCAAAATTATTACTCTAATTTTGGTAAATTTCCTGAAACTTTCAAAGACCGATTAATTTTTGGAATTTACCTAGCAACCATATCTTGTTGGTGCCTTATAGTATCAATGATTGTTTTCAATAGTCAGATTGAAAAAAATAATTCTAATTTTGGTAAATTTCCTGAAACTTTAAAGGACATCTATTTTGGGGGGTTCTACCTAGAAACATTACATTTTTCAATTCCTTACAGCAACAATGATTGTTATCAACTTGTTACAGCTTAACTGCAAATTTCTTTGATTCTTATTTTGATTAATTTATTGAACTATCGAGGACCTGCTATCTCTGGAATTCTATCTTGCGACTTTATATGTACTTTCAACAGTCAATTTGCAAAAACCTTTGATTTTGATTTTGATAAATTCCTTAAACTCTCCAAGACCATTACTTTTTGGAATTCTACCCGTGGCAATTTTTTTTTCAATTTCTCTCAGTAAAGAAGATAATATTTAATAATCAGATTGCAGGAAACTTTGATTCTAATTTTGATAAATTCCTGAAACAATCAAAGACTGATTATTATTGGAACCTACAAAACAACTATATCTTTTTCAATTCCTTGCACTAGTAATGGCGATCTTCACTGGTCAGGTTGAAGACATCCTTTATTCTTATTTCAGTAAATTTTCTAGAATTCGCATTGTTTTTTTAATTTTACCTGGTAACAATTCCTTGTAGCTATAATAATGATTTTCAATAGTCAGGTTGCAAAAATCTTGATTCTTATTTTCGTAAATAACCTGAAATTCTAAAAGACCTGTTGCTTTTTGAAATTCCACTAGCAACTGTATCTTTTTTGGCTGTTTTACCTTAACAATGATTGTTTCGTAAAAAAGAAACTTAGATTTTTTACACATGGGGGGAGAAAATTGGTAGCGTGAGATTGCAATCTTTGGTTGGCCATATTTCATGTATTTATTTTTTTATATCTTGACTTCTAAATTGCACGGAAATGGCATAGTTGTATAAATAGTAATATCCAGAAACTTGATGGCGAAGTTCCCCGAACTCCATCATACGGGTGTATATATCTCAACTTGTACGATTCGCTCGCATTTATTCTACCCTTGATGATTTTAATGAGCGTAACCTTACTCTCACATCCAAACTTTTACAACAAGGTTACAGATTTCATAAATTATTAAATATTTTTAAGCAGTTTACTGAAGATATGAACATTTGATATCTAGATATGACGTGACTCGCAAACAGCTAATTACAAAGGGCATTTCTCATCCTCGATTTTATGAAAATGTTGTTAAAAAATGTCAAAAACTTATGAATAATCCAGAAAAAACTTGAACGTAACTTACATTCTATACGTAATAATGGACATCGACGAGATATTCTGAACAAATCCGTTAAATTGGCCTTTGATTCCAGTGACCTGAAGACTTTACATATATACTGGTCTCACTGATACTGAAATACATGTCGACTCTTTACCAACCCCTTCGGGGAGTTTTGAGTTTGATTTTTCTTCCGTAGTGCGACAGTGTTTTACAGCAGACAAGATTCCTTGAGCTGGCCGGCAGTTTAGCGACGAGCACTCTTTGACCATTCTTTCAAAATTACGTTTTGTTATACGCTTTTTCTTTTCCAAGATAGTGGTCATTGAGTTAGTAGTCTACCTGTATTAGGTTTTATTCGCATGTTTATGATACTATAGGGAAACGGGATAGGGAAAGGGGAGGTTTGGGTACCTATAAACCTGTTTAACCCTACCACTGGCTTTTGCTAGTGCCGGTACTAAGTCCGGCTATCCCGAGTTCCTATCGTTATTTTTGTTAGTCTCTTGTTTTCATTATTGTTTTTCTGGTGCAGTTTGCTTATAAATTGTGGCATGTGATTATAGTTTCTGGTCATTGTAGGTGTTTACTGTTATCCTGTTTTTGTAATTCAGATGTCGAAATGGAAGATACAAACAAAAAGTATGAAATAATCGAAAATGCACGATGAGTACACCTTTCAATGCGGTTTATAAACTATATTTTCTGTTTCATAGCACAAGATCTGCAAATAAACATAAATCTTAAATATCTAGTACATATATTTATCTAATTTTGTAAATATGTCAAATTATAAAAATCATGAATAAATATCAAAATAGCGATACTGCTGTATATTTAAGTTTGTAGATATGGCCATGTAGACACATTACAAAATGTCTCTACAAGTGCAGATTAAATCAAAATACTTGGAAGACCATTAGCCAAAAAAATATAAAATCATAAGAGAACAAATAATAAGGAAAGAGCTAAATGGAAAGCAAAAACAGCCATGGATAGAGCTAAGCGATGAACAGTAAAGATCATTAGTAAATACATTGTTTTCCACCAATATGTACCAAGGTTAAAAAAATACCAAAGTTACAGTGAATTTCGTTTCTGCATATGAGCATTTCGACAACTGATGTCTTTTAAATCAACATCAAGTTCTGTTGCTGGAAACAATTCTAGTGTATCTTCATAATTTTAAGGTGTCTTATCTGTTGAAATGCATAATATTATTGCTTAATTTCCGTGTGAATACTCTCTAAAGATGACACATGATTTCGGTGCATTTCATTTGCGCACTTTTGCATATCATTTGCGCACATGCTCACTTTTTGTATTTCATTTGCGCACTTTTTTTATTTCATTTGTGCACATTTCATTTTTTTCATTTGCGCACATTTCTATACCATACATATCATATAGCCAAAACAAAAATTGAGTTAGTATTCATAAAGACATTTAATTGTTTTCTTTTAAGTTACATCCCTTCCTTCAGCCGGAAATTTGTCCGTTGTCTCCTGCTCACTGCTGGGAGGTGGAAGTAGTCTGCGAAGTCTGTACATCGTTGATCGTTTGGTAGTTGTGCCATCAACTCCATCGCAAAACAGTCATCAACGTCTCCGGGCTCCAATGAACTGTGTAAGCCATTTACCAATATCGCAGGTCTTATCTTTCTGTTATACACTCAGACCAATTTTATAAATCTTTCTCCAACAAGTCTGTCCAAGGTACAGCAATCAATCCTTGTCTGTGATAGAATTCGTCAAAAGGCATTGTGCATAGCAATTTCAAAATTAACGTGCACTATAGATGGCTTAAATGGATCATCAGAGTGAAAATTTTATAGATAATAAATTTTGTAAATTTAAACTTTTAGATATATGTTTAAAACAACGGCAGTAGAATACCGAAGGAACAAGGGAAGCAATGACTACAAAAATCGAAGTCCAAAGACAT
>MJUU01070263.1:44717-65939 GCA_002080025.1 Modiolus philippinarum
CTGTCTTTGGACTTCGATTTTTGTGAATTTCACCCCTTTGTTCCTTCGGTATTCTACTGCCGTTGTTTAGTACATAATGGAAATGTGCAAATATAACTATTTTGTGACAAATGATGCTGGGGATCTTCTACTCCAGTGGGAAGTTGGTGGTATCATTTTGTGGCCCTCTAGGCAATAGTACTTCTAGTTTTCTGCATATGCGCATTTTGACAACTTATGTCTCTTCAGTACAGATCTAATCAAAACGATAGGAAATCCATAAACCGAAATATGTGTAAAAGCTGAAAGAGAACAAATTACCGATAGGATGTAAACAGATTTTCTGTTATAGATATCAGATTTCTTCCGTAAATGAATACAGAAATGTAAAATCTGTCAATTTTGTCTATAACAATGGCAGTAGTATACCGAAGGAACAAAGGAGTAGTGTGTACAAAAATCGTAGTCCAAAGACATGGCAAAAATGGGAACACAGAAAACAATGACGGTACACAGCTACAAAGCACAGAAATAAAAAAAACATGGCTTGTCCTTGTCTTCTTATAAAATTTTAGTTTCTTGATATTTGGGTTATTGGATGTGGTTTGTTTCCATTGATTTATTCACTTTTTTTCCTTTTCGGGGCCATTTANACTGTGTTGAAGACCATATGGTGACCCCTAGATGTTTTGTTTTTGGTCATTTTAACCTGGATATGGGATGTTGTCTCCTTGACATTTACCCCATTTCCTTTCTTTTTCATAACATTCAAAAACAAGGCACTCACATTGAGAGTGACATCAGAATTTCCTGAAGGGTAGGCATGTCCTGCTCTGTTACCGTCACACGGTCAGCGAGGCATATATATTTTAGAAAGATCAGTTAGGTAGCTTATTGGTTAATGTCAGTTTCTAACCCTGAGACAATGCCAATTAAAATTCATGGTTCGTGTTACTTCTCTAACCCTCAAACAGTACCACGGTTAAATTTTTAAGAGCTAGATTTTGTAATCACTTAAGTATCTAAACACGGGCATCGACAGATCGGTACCAAAAACATAAATAACGAAGACAAAACTAAAATGTAACAACACAACACAAAATACTAAAGCAGTGACAGGGTGGACTCCCATAACGTGAATCTAGCTGGATATGTCCGCTTTCATTTGGGATACTGACTTGTCATATCTTTCAATGATGTTATGATGTTTTGGGGACGGCCATAGAATTTCCTGATGGATGAAATGAACATAGGCTAAACAAATCCGTGACTCAGCAGCTTTTGGGACAGTGTTTTTGCTCTGTTAAAAATCACTATACAAACTAGATGCTCGACAGTATCGAATCACCTGTGAAATTTACACTCCGTAGGTTGGAGAGGTAGGTATGTAGCTGTTAAGAAAGGGAACGTTCACAAGTGGGAGGTTAAAATAATCACGCTTATCAAACGTCCATCTTCGTCAGTATGCAACAAAAGCTTAAGTAGGTATATCAGTTGTTTCTTAAATTTCAAGCCCATTGGGAAATGTCTGATGTATATATTCCTTAAATTTTGGACTATGTAGAGAAAGTGCATCGTGTATATAGCGGAAGCTGAAATTAAAGGGCTGGGCTACATGCTTTTGTTTTCTTTGTGTAAGACCTTGTAAAAACTTGGTCTCTTACGAGTAAAGGAAAAGGTCAGCTGTGAGTGGCGCACAGTTAGTTCCCATAGGAATCCCTATTGTCTGGTTGAAAACGTGACCTCCGAATTCGACATAAATGTTGTCGGTCAAAATTTCTAACAGACTGATTACATCAGTCTCAGTGTACTTCTTATTTGAATTAGATAACAAAATATGTTTTGTCTTTCCCTACTACTACAAAGGTGTATCTGCGCTTTCCAGTACTTAGTGCTGAAACATTGATATATTAAATCTGCAATTACTGTTTTCAGTTTATTGTGTGGCAGGGTTGTATAAAGAATAGAAATATCAAACGTTTGAATGTTGTGACAATAAGTAAGACGAATTGAAGATGACGCTTCAAGGAGCTGTTTACGAATTTTGAAGAATTCACATTTCATTCATGCCGCTCGTAGAGTAAGCTTTATCACAGTAATTTTCCAGGCCATCTTTAACTGCGGTCAATAAAGTATTGAGTAGCTGTGAAAGAGGTTTGGTGTGCATCTTGACGACCCCGCAATGAATCTCTGCTTGTATGGACTCTTATGGTCCCCAGTAGATGTAAGGGAGTTGATTGTTTTCATTATCGGCTAAGATTGTTTTCATTATCGGCTCTGATGCCTAAGGATGCTTACACAGAAGTGTGATTTTTAACAGTCTCGTCCCTCTTAATTATAGTAGGGGTATAAATGATAAAAATATGAAATTTTCCAATCAACATTGCATTATCATGCGATATTGAAGAATGTTTTTAGCCAAATTCAGACACTACTTCATGCTAACCGACTTAGGAAAAAGAAGGGAAACGGGGAATGTGTCAAAGAGACAACGACCCAAAGGGGAGTAATAACAACTCAAAGCCACCATAAGATCTTCAATGAACGGTGAGGAAATCCCACACCCAACGCCAGGTCGGAGTTGGCCCCTAAATAAAGAGTAATCAAGTTCAGCGAAATAAACATCATCCTAGACTCCCATAGACATAAAGTGAACTAACTAGAAAACAGACAAGACACACAATGGCTTAATAAATTTCCTGACTTAGGACAGACGCAAACCTGCTGCGGCGGGGTTAAACTAGTTTTATTGGGCCCAAACCCTCCCCCTATAGCCAATGTGATAAATAAAGAAACAATCGTAGCAACAGTAAAATTCAGTTGGCAACAGGACTGAGTCAATTGTGAGAAATGAAACTGAGAGAACTAAATATACGGACATAAACATGAAATCACAAGAGACTACTAGCAGTTAACTGACATGCCAGCTCCAGACCCATTACCAACTGACAAATTAAGTTATGTACCCTCAGTATACAGCTTCCATCAAGATCCCTTCCTGTGAGGAGTTTAGCATAATGATTTCATGTATATACTGGAATACACAACCCGTGTCCATGCAATACTGATTTTATGTTTAGTTAAAATGCAAAGATCCTATCAAAAAATTAATGTTAATACCAAAGAAGGCCATCCTTAATGACTTGACGACAATATCGTAAATAAAACCCTTATGAACTAGACGATTTGAAGGTTTTATAAGTTTGTTAGGCGAGTTTAAATATTTTTTACTCTTATGTAAAACATTACCGTAAAATAAGGGATGTGAAATGCCAGCCTTGATTAGATGTTTACAGGTTGCATTGTATTTATGAACTAAGTCTTTATATCGATGATAAAATTTAGTAAAGGTTTTATCTAGTTTATGATAACGAAAACCTTGATGTAATAGTTTTTCAGTTATGAAAAGATTCCGTTCACTTTATTAGATACTCGAGCAAATCGAACAAGTTGAGATATGATGGTGCTAATGGAACATCGCCATCCAGAAATGGATAATTAACTATGGGAAAAGAAAAATCGTCCCTTTTATCATAAATTTTAGTATCCAATTTACTATTCGTTATATCAAAATTGATGTCTAAGAACGACAATGATGATTGTTAGAATTGGCTTTATTCAAAGTAAGTTCTTTAGGGTAGATGTCCTTATAATACGTATTGAAGTCGCCATTATTTAAAGTTTAAATATCATCCAAATATCGGAAAGTGTTGTTAAACTTTTCAATTAAATGCTGTTTAGATGGGTCTTTGCTGATGTTGGTCATAAACTGAGATTCGTAGCAGTACAAAAAGAGGTCCGCTATAAGTGGTGCACAATTGGTACCCATAGGAATTCCTATGACTTGCGATAAATAGAGTTACCGAAACGAATGAATATATTGTCAAGTAAAAATTCAAGTGCTGAAATCATATCAAAACAAGTCCAATTAATTGAGTTCTTTTGTTTTGTATTACTAAAATGTGTTTGAAAGGAATTAGAACAAATATATTCACAATCGGATTTTTTGAATGCCCATTGAATAAGACGTCTGAATTTTTCCTTTATAAGATTATGTGGTAAGGTAGTATAGAGGGTAGAGAAATCAAAACTTTCAAGGGATTCGAAAGGGGCATTATAAGCATTCAATTTGCCGAGAACTTCCAATGAATTTTTGTACACTCCAAAAATGATTGATACCACTGTTTTCATATACTTTGTTACAGAAATTTATAACCAGGTTTTTAATAGCAGTCAAAGTATTAGTGAGTATGATAGAAACTGTAGTAGTAGAACAGTGACTAGATGACAAAATGAATCTAGATTTAAATGGCGTTTTGTGGGGTTTAGGAACCCAGTACATGGTTGGAACTATCAGGTTTAGCCTGTAAAGATGTAGCTGTTAGAAAATGTATGTTTTAGTCAGTTTTGACACTTTAAGCATCAAAGAGTAATTTTTCAGGGAATAATAAATTTGTACCACCAACGTAATATTAATGTTTGATGTTTTAAAGATGCCCATATAAATTAACAGATGCTGAACGGCGAGAAGGGTATCACAAGCGAGCATTGATTCACTACTATTTTCTTGCTTTGTTCCAAACTTTTTNTACACTCCAAAAATGATTGATACCACTGTTTTCATATACTTTGTTACAGAAATTTATAACCAGGTTTTTAATAGCAGTCAAAGTATTAGTGAGTATAATAGAAACTGTAGTAGTAGAACAGTGACTAGATGACAAAATGAATCTAGATTTAATGTTTGATGTTTTAAAGATGCCCGTATAAATTAACAGATGCTGAACGGCGAGAAGGGTATCACAAGCGAGCATTGATTCACTACTATTTTCTTGCTTTGTTCCAAACTTTTTTCACGTCGCATTTTTTCAACTTTCAAATATATTATATTTTTTTTCTTGATAGTGTCCATATAAAATAACTACTATCAAATTTGTTACTTTCAAGCAATTCTCCGTTACTCTGTATCCTTTTTTTTAATGATAAGTCAATATACCATTGCATGATATGTTCTTTGCTTAATATGTTTGCATTAAAAACAGCTACGACAACGGATGTTGTAATATAAAATAAAAAGAATAGCAGGAAACACCTGCTGAAAACACATTCACATGCCAGATTGTAACAAATCTCCCCTTTCTCTGTCCTGTGTCCTTTAATTTGAAAAACAATACGAACTAGATTTTCAGTTACAAGCAATAGCCGATGTCACCCCAGACTACCAATTCGACCATTCCATCTCATTCGCAACGTCAAAATCTACCTAGAAATCAATTTTAGTTGTAATCGGCCAAAGTCGATCTTGTTATGTATTTGGCCAGCCATCTTGGACATGGCATCCATTTTGAACATTCAGTTTGTCACATAGATTCCGTCCTTTCATCTTGCTGAACATTTATACAAAATATGAATTAATTCCTCCAAGCAGTTCCCGAGATATTGATTCCCAAATTTTTCAACGTAAATTAGCGGCCATCTTGGCCATTTTGAAAATTTTAAACGCACAACATATAACTTAAGATGGTGGTCCAACTTTATGCATCGATCTCAAAATTATCACTCGGACAAAACTAATTGGAAAATGAAGAAGAAAAAAAAGAATAATCAGAAGAAACGTAGGATAACAACATGTCACCCGACTTCGTCTGTGGTGACATAATACAAACCCAATACGTATAGACTACCGCTGGCTTTTGCCAGTGCCGGTATCAAGTCCGGCTGTCCCGATTTCCTACCGTTGTTTACGTTTGTCTTTTGTCTTTTATGTGTATTTCGTGTGTTTTCCCTGGCAAATTGTAGAATGTTATTATAATATTCAGCCATTGGAGAAGTTTCCTCTTATTCCCCCTTTTTTATTACTAACTCTATGACCACAAAAGGGAAAAATGTGATTTTGAAAGATGGGTCAGAGAGTGCTCACAGCTAATCTGCATAGTCTGCTAGTAAAACGATGTCGCACTAAGGTAGAAATTGACTGATGTGTAATTCCCTAGTAACAAACGACAATGCAGTTCAAACTACAATGAACAAATCAGAGATCCACGCATTGTCGTCTACGCTTTACCACGAATAGTTGCTTACGCTTTACCGCACATTTTCGCCTACGCTTCGCACACATTAAAGCATACGCGTTGTACTTAAGAAATTAGTTCATATTATCTCAAATTAATATGCGTCTAAAGCGTGAAATGATGTACCGGCAATAAAAAAACTGGCCCTACATAGGACTCCAAACATGGGGAAAATCTGTAAAATTTCAAAGATAAACTAAAAACTGAATAATATTATTTAAAAAAAACTTTGTGATAACTCATTGAAAAGCAATATATATCGACCAATGATTCTTTTGTTAAACAAGGAGGAAGAAATTGTTCTAAGAAAATTTCAAATCTGATGCTTTTATAGGGAAAAACCCAAAATAGGGATCGTTTGAAGGCATAGTGCTGTCTCCACTTTATTTTAATGATTTAATTTTGTTTAACGTCTCCTCGGTAATATTTCAGCCATATCGTTTTTCAATAAATCATAATTTGGCATGGCGATGAAAATTCTGATTGCCTTGCAGCTGATCACCTATTGTCAACTCAAAAGAGCTTGCTACATAGGTTGCTTTACATACAGGAGTGTGTCTTTCTTCCAAAACATGGACCTGACTTTAAAATAGGTTGTGTGTTCTTTATTCATTCCGCACAACCACAGACACCCAGTTTTGGAGGCATTGTACCCTGCAACTTGTAATACTTTCTACATCAAAGTGGTGATCTCTGATTACATAGGGTCATTCCAGTTTTGGAGGGTCATATCCCGAAAGGCGTAGATGCTGAGTCCTATACACCGGGGTTCCCTTGGGGTGTTTTATTTAAATGATGATATTCACTTTTTAGCTGACCTTGCCTAAAAGGTCATGTGAGCTTTAACAATCACTTTGCGTCATGACAAGCATGACAAGGTCTTCCCGCCTTTTAATTTTGAAGAAAATTTTAAAATCCATCTTGGAGTTATTGCCCTTTCCTTAAAATTTTTAAAATTTTCACACTTTCATTTGTTATGAGAAAAACTGATCAAGTTTGAATTGCAAAAATGTTTAGTATGTCAAGATCAAACCACCTGGAAATTTCGATTAAAATCTGAATACACATATAGGAGTTACTGTCCTTTATTTGTCAACTTTTGAAGTTTTTTTGCATTTTGTCTTATTTTTTAAAAACGTTTTCAGATAGAGGCCAAGTTTGAATAGCAAAACTTTTCATCTAAGAAAGTAGTACAATTTTTACATATGTCTGACCGGTTCGCAACTCATCCAAGACAGCCGTCATCGGGGAAAATAGTTTAACATAGGACCTTGTTAGAAAATGGTGTAAATTGGTAATCCTTGCAAACCGTCCCATTCATCAAGTTGATATTAAACAGGAATGGTAACAAGGTGGTCATCAGACAAATGTATGATTTTAGTGCCGTTCATAAATGCAAGATGGCTGCCAAAGCAGATCTAAGTTTAACATTGTACCTACGAGTATATACTGTATATTGCTAATTCCAGAAAACATATATCAATTTGATATTAGCTAGGCATGGTAATTTGATGGTCATCTGCCAGATTTTATATATTCGTACGAATCAGAAATACGGGATGGCCACCACTTGGAATAGAGTTTTACTTTGAACTCTTTGAGGGAATATTGTAAATTGTTTATTCTTGAAAACCGTTTCATACTTGATTTTTACTCAGGATTTAGACATTACAGTAATCCACCAGATGAATGATATTACTTTCAGTTGGCTATCACCTCAGATTAATCATTTAAATCAAAAGCCACTACCAGGTGAGCGATACAGGCTCACACGTGAGCCTCTGGTTTCTAAAACATTATTACTTTATTTATTAGATCAGGTTATGCTTGCCTTAAATGTAATGGTGGTACAAATGTAATCGCCATAATAGTAGCACAAATTGTCACAGGCGGAACAGAATGATCAAACAAATACAATGACTTACTTTCATTATTTGTATAAAGTCTCCCAAAACAAGTGGAGAGACTGGTTGTCAATTCTGACAAACGAAGTTGGGAGACGAATTGGTGTTTGTTGTTTTTCTGATGATAAAGTGTACAAAACAAACGTTTTGAGACTTGTTATTTTTGTTTCGGTTCTTATGACTCTTGCATCCTTTTTTCTCGTCTGGATAAACTTGCCCGAACAGATATCAGGGACCATTTCACTTAGAGCTTTGAAACTTTGTAAGATGTTGGCATCATATGTCTAGATATACAATCACTTAAACCTTTTTTTTGGGGGGGTCCATTCAGGGTATATTTTGGGCTCAAAAAGGAGTGGGGTCTTAAATATTAACACTAGCATGTAAATTGATAGAAGATCATCTTTTCGGTTCGGAAATGACATGTAGAATGTTTTCTTTTATTTTTCTAAGAACAATTATCACTATCAAAAATCAATTTGAATGTTTTCTCAAACACAATTATCACTGTCGATTGTCGACAATTTTTTTCGAACAAAACTTGTTGTAATGGCACGTGAATCATTTGGTTGCCATGAGAACCAAACAAGAAACACGAAATTTTAATACCAGTAGGTTTCTTTATTTTTTTTTAGTTAAATATCTTAACCAGATGATAAAAGGAACCCTTGCTTTATCTTTTAAGGAAGGTCTCGAAATCCCCTGATATCTGATGAAATTTTGTTTAGGAGATTTTTTATGACAAGTATTACTTATCATTATTGAATTATTATCATTCTGTACAAATATCATAATTTTTTATTTTGTAAGTATATCCGTGGATAGAAGTTTTATGAATGACTGTTTACAATATGTGTGTGAGTGTGTATTTGGGTTTGTGTTTCCTCCCGTTCCGTTGTGTCATATTTATCACATCAATGGCTAATGGTATAAAACTTCAATTCTGTCATAAGCATAATAAAAAATCAAGTAATGTTTCAATAACAATGTTTTTAACCGATTTTATTGAAACTTGCAATATCTAAATTTTACAAAATTTTGTTTAAAACTAAGGAGTGTCGTCCTCATAGAAAGCTCTGTCCCTAGCTCAATTTTGGCTTTTCCATTTAGATCACTTTAGTTTTTTGTTCTCTATCAGCTTCTACATGTTTTTCAGTTAATGGAAATCCAAATGTTTTGGTTTGATCTGCACTCATGAGACATAAGCTGTCGAAATGCGGATATGCAGAAAATAAATTAACAGTAACTTTGCTATTTTGTTATCTATAACAAATAAAGTTAAATGTTTGGAGTAATGTAATAAACATAAACTGGCTCTACATTGAACTAAGATATTGGGAAAACATGGAGAATTACATAATATAAACTGATGCAAAAATTATCTCTAAATACAACTTGGTAATACCCTGCACAAATGCAATCAACCAATGTTTTTTTAACCAAGGAGTACGAAATTGTTCTCTGAAAATTGCAAATCGGATGCTCTCATCGAGAACCCCAAACACAAATAAAACACAAATAGAGATTGTTAGAGTTATGTTGTCTTTACTTTATTTAAATGATAGTCATAGTGTTCACTTATCAGATTAAGGTAGGCATTGCCCGTGCTGTCCCGCACTTTGTCGCCTACGCGTTTAACTTTAGAAAATAGATCAAAGTATCTGTCTAAAAGTTAGAAAATATAAAGTAAACACTGATTATGCATCGAACTACGCAACAATCTCAAAAGTTAAGGGAACATTATTTTTTTACTTCTAAATATTTCACCTCTCAGAATCATAATGGTGTAAGATTTCGTCGCAATGCTGTATTGTTTTCGAAAACAATCAGTGTCACAACCGAATGTACAACCAATTAATGCAAATTCTTGAAATATTTGATGTTTTCGAAAATGTACCATCATGAAAAAGTTATTGTCCTTAAAAATGCTGTAATAAATTAATACAATGTATGTAGAAAGCATGGTAAATATAAGGTATGTGAGAACCGAAACTTCAGTCATTAGAACACAACTTTAGAAACACCACCACAAAAGTGTAGAGCAGAAAAGAAAAACAATAACGGGGACATATATACATATAATCAACACTGACCCAATTAAAAACCATAAACAAAATTACAGGAGAAAATTATTAGAAAAAATACCCTTTCATCATAATTTTATCTACACGTACATGTTGAAAATATTTGGAACTACATTGATAACATTGGCATTGTCAATGGTTTCTGCAAAAATGAATTTTTTTCTCAAGAGAACAATTTCCAATATCCAGTTCTTATAAACATTGATTATAAAGCTGTCTGACATGAAAGACAGACATGAAAATATAAGCAAATATTTTCAAACGACACTTATGATAATGAGATTTATCTGGAGAGTTCGTTTTCTATGTCTTTTTATCGGATCATTTTGTCGATTTTTTAATATGATACATATATAGTTGTAATTGTAGTAATACAGTTGTCGTTGGAAAATTATCAATATCAGTTAACATCAGTCTGATTCTGTGAATTCACAAGTCAACACGTATTAATTAGTGGTCAAAAAATTTTTGGATATTGGAATCTGAAGAGGCGTTTCATCTTAAGAAAACATTTTTACTGAATATGTAAAAGAAAATGTTCAGTAAATGTGTGAAAAATATCCAAGAAGGTACTAATTGATCACACTTAAAGCGGCAATATGACTATTTATCGGTTTATATATTCAACTACATTTCACAGATATACATTCCATGTGACAACTTTTGAAAGGGACAATGAAGCTAAATTCGACAAATGAGTATTCGAATTTCGACTTTGGAGAGTTTACAGATTGTAACTGTAGTATAAACATGACTTACAATAGATCTGACATATTTGGAGAGATTATATCTTATCAGCCATATGAATTGCCGTATGCTTTTGTCGTAACAATAATTTGTTTATATGGCGTGATGATTTTTGTTAGTGTAGGGGGGAATGTAGTTGTGTGCTATACCATATTTACCATCCAGCGATTACGAACAGTGACAAACTTTTTCCTGGTTAGTCTCTCAGTAAGTGATATTTTAATGACCGTCGCTTGTATTCCGTTTACGGTCATGAGCAATATAATATTCCATTATTGGCCTTTTGGTCCATGGATGTGTCCAATAGTTCAGTATCTGCAACTGGTTGCAGTTTTACAACGGGCGTATACAATGGTTGCCGTTGCATGCGATCGTCATTTTGTGATTTCCAAACCGCTCAAAAAGAGAATGAATAAACTAAAAGCAAGAATTTTGATTTTGATATTCTGGATCGCAGCTCTACTGACAGCTTTGCCGACAGCGATACATTCTGAAATCATGTACTTGCCATATGCGCCGGGGTCTAATGGACTTTGCCTGGAAGTTTGGTCCAGCCACCAGTCTAGGTATATTTACAGCGTTGTCATCATGTTACTTCAATATTTTGGACCATTACTTATAATTATGTGCACATATCTACACATTGGTTACATGATCTGGATACAAAGACCACCTGGAGAGGCAGAATACAATCGTGACATGAGGATTGCTTCTTCCAAACGAAAGGTATGGTTTAAATATTTATTATTAATATTCATTTCAATTATTTATTGTTCTATATAATTTCTTATATTTTAAGTTACGTGGTCTTTGTAGTGGAGAATAATATTTTATCGTTTGATTACCAGTGTGTATTGAGACAGAAGAACGAATTTTTTCGAGTGATAATTATACCCTAAATCTCATGGAAAGACACATGGATTCAATGTGTTTCTATTTTCTATATTTTGCTCCAGTGTTCGTTAGTTTTATTCGTGTATTCAGTCATTATTTGCACACTGAGGAGACATAGGTAGTCGTAATGGCCATATGCAGAAATTAAATTCAAAGTAATGTCGATAGTTTGTTATTTCTTTCTTTCTTTGTGAGTTTGTGTCTTCTTTAAGCCTTTCATTCT
Source organism: Modiolus philippinarum (assembly GCA_002080025.1). Taxonomy (NCBI): domain Eukaryota; kingdom Metazoa; phylum Mollusca; class Bivalvia; order Mytilida; family Modiolidae; genus Modiolus; species Modiolus philippinarum. The sequence goes on from MJUU01070263.1 coordinate 56,620, forward strand.
TAATCTAAAATATTATATGCGATATATGTAGTATAGTTTATTTCTGCGCTAGTGGTGACTTCATTTTGTGGTTCTTTCAAACACTTACTTTTGATGAACTTAACTGTATTCTAGTTTTTCTAAAGTTAAAATAATTCTAAGCCTATTTTTGCATTGTCTTACCTTGTTTCTATTCATTACGATAATTTCCTGTTTCGAGCTTTAACAATTTTCACATTTTAATGTTTGAGGTTTACCGAGAACTCAAAAATATGAAAAATTAATATTGTTATTGAAGGAAATTTCGTTACAAACTTGATACAATGTTAAATATTATGTTATATTGATTCCCAAATATTCTGATTTGATCTGCACTGAAGAGGCATAAGTTGTCGAAATGCGCATATTCAGAATCCAAATTAACAGTCAACTTCAGTATTTTCTTCTTACATTTTCTTAAAGTGAAGTAACTCCATCATGGTCCCTTTCCTAAAGTGTGCCGCCATTTGCTAACTACCACCGTTGCTATGTGTATCCGTGCAGTCTTGAAGAATATATTGATATTTGTGATATAATTTAGACAGAGTAAGAACGTTTGTTTCTGTCGTATATTGAGAACAGCGAAATAAAAATATGAAATAGAATTGAAGACTAAAAAATATATACAAGAAAGAAAGATAGAAAGAAATATTGATATTAGTGGTTTAATTAGAATCAACAAATTGCAATTAAAAAGACAATAGTATCGACATTCGCTGACCTAATTTCCAAAAATTGAAACATTGTGTTGAATCAGTGGCTGAGAACAATTTTTGTTTAGTGTTGGTTTTTGATATTTTTCTAACACCCAAGGTTTAGAAGAGCCCACATATAATCGAAATAAAAATCTAAAATTTGTAAATAAAACAAGTTTGTATCTCTCAATAATTTGAGCAAAGATTGAAAGTATGCCTTCAATGAGGTCGTCATTTTATTTATTTTTTATTTATCTATTTATTTATTTATTCATATTATTTATTTATTTATTTATTTTTATTTCATCTTTATTTTTTTTTTGCAAGAATTTTTTTTATTTTATGATTGAAAGCCTGTGTACATTTTATGAATGGATCAATATCTTTTGACCGATCATAGAGCGAGTCGGAAGCATTGATTCCCCCTAGAGTCCAATAACGCATGATTTAAACTAAAATTTGTAAACCCTGACCTTCAACCTTTTTGTATCGGCCAGAATAATATTTTATAATAGTGTGTAGTAGCATAAAATACAGATAAAGGAACAAAATACTTATTGATAAAATAAATTATTGAAAATCGAAACAGTCTGAGGTATCTTAATTCCCAGTTGGAAAATAGCTGTATGCTCAATATATATACTGGAGTAAAGTGATAATTGTTCTCGAGAGAAGTTCTCGTATGGATATACTATCATACTTTCAAAGTTTGGCATTTTATTTTTTGTAATTTCCAACATTATTCTGACCACCTGTTTAAAGTGCAGGTCAATATTTTATAAACCCAAGTTTTTTGCGACTGACTCGATGAGTGTCCTTTAGCGTTTATATGATGTGATTGTCTTCTGTTAGTCTTTTTGTTGGGCAACGGATGACAGTAATTGCAAGAACATTTTGCCAGTTTTTTTCATGTTTGTTGACGTTCCCGCAGCCATGACCAAAAAAAAGATACATCGATGAAGTGTACCAATTAATTCCACAATGTTAGGGGCCGTCTTGATCTTACTGTGACGTCATGATGACGAACAACAATAAAAGCATTAGTCCATTAATAAGTTCTACCATGCATTAGTAGAAACTTTGTCTCGTGTGTATTTACTCTATATCCTTTCATTGTAAATTTATGTTAATAAGTGACAAGTAAATACGGAATGAATTCTAATCAAAAACATATTCCAATTTTTGGGGGTTACAATTACATTTATCTTTTGTTTTATCATTATTATTATTTTTGTTTTTTTTTTTTTTTTTAATTTCATAATAATAAAATTGGGTCGGCATTCAAATCTGAGACGTGTCCACGTAGGATATTATGTCAGTTTTCCCCATTTTGCGTCTGTGCCTGTGGGAGACGAATGTTTGTACAATATTAACTTCATTATATTTATTATTCATGACAAGATAAATCGATTGGTACATAGCAGAAGTCTCCTTCGTAAAAATTCAGGTTATTGAATATTTTAAAAATTTGTTTTCCGGGTTTGAGTTCCCTCTGTTTTTATATCGTCATTTTCGAGACATCTCTGTTTTCAAACCAATTTTACCCATTTTTATTCCCTCCAGGGGTTAGTAATAATTGTAATTACAATTTGATTTTTACTGTGATATTTTTGTTTCTTTAGATAATTTTAATCCTCATTAAATTTAGTACAATATTAGTGTATAATTATTAACAATGTATTTCGCGAGGAGCACGATTCGTATTAAAATTACCACTTTTCTTAGACCCACAGCTATAACATTAAGTTCTTTATATTTCTAGCCATTTTTTTCAATTAAATCAAAAGTGCGTGATAACTTAAAAAAAAAACATTATTTTTGTTTGAATCAATGTTCATTCGCTATCAATACACAGCTAAATTGTAGAAAATAGCTTTGCATCAACATGAAAAAATATCCGGGAGCGACAACAGTAAAAAAAACATATCTGAAATTTAAAGTGACATCATTATTAATTCGGCTTTGCAAATGAAGCAAAATAATTATATCTTGTTGCATACGTTATCTTTTATGCAAAGAAGCTTGATCATTTAATTTTGGATTCTTTTCATTTTGAAATATGAGCAAAATCATATCAGGTATCGTGTTGTGTGATCTCTTGTATGTTTTTTTAAAAGAGAGGTAAAATTAATATATGCTATAGGTTTACTGTTTTTAATGTACAAACAGCCAAACATTGATGTCCATGAATTTGCATGTTAATTTAAGTCATTTTGCAGTGTTATGCAGATAAGAACCAAGAAGATGCACCAATTTTTGTATAAACACCGCCCTTAAAACTTGCAATTGTTAATTTTGTTTGAGTGGTTGCTATATGGAATTTGAATAAAAAATGTTAAAAAATAGTCAAAATGTGAGTTACTGATAATTAGGTTAATGAAATGCATTTGAATTGGTTTGAATTGGAAACAACATAAAACCCATTTCAACAAACATCCAAAGTATATGTTTCTTTGTTAGCAAACAGTCTTCAGAAATAATCCAAACAAGGCGAATGTCAACCAGTAGATATATATCTTAACATTAACTAAGTTTTTTTTCTTTTGTCAACACCAAGATAATATTTTTATTTCCACAAATAGTCTTGTTATATTTTGCGTCAAGAGCGCAAGGATCTCTTGATGAACCCTGAGAACTAGTCACTGATCACCAAGGACAGAAATCAGTGTTTAAAATATGATAAAAGTATATAGACTAATAGAATTTAACTGCAATTTTATCTCATTAATTGATTATATGTTTAAGTGTTATTTGAAATTTCAATTTGACTTTAGACACAACTTCATAGATTTTCGTCCAAATATTTACTAAAAATTTACAGGTTATAAAATAATGTTCGTAATCTTCCTCTCTTTTATAAAAATTGCAGACTAAATTATCTTTAATCTTCCATTGAAATAAAAGTTGGTTTTCTTGTGTGTGTTGGAACAATAAATTGAAGTTGATGTAATTTCCATTTAAATATTTTTAATTTGTTTTCTATTAAAAAAATCGGAAATGAAAAATATATAATTGTAAGTTTTATATTTGGTATCTCTCTCATTTCTAATAATCTGATCCATTTGTTTATACCAATAGATTTTCTCAATTTTCTTCAATAAGTGTATTATAAAACAATTTGTATAATAATTTTGAAGTCTCAGTGTAATTGTTTTTCCATATTAATTTATCCTTTAATATATTAACTGAACTTTTGATTGAACTCTCTGATTTTTACGCATCGATCCATTTCTTTGGTATGGATTTTTTAGTATATTACTTTCTGCAATTTACGAAAAATTGAAATATAAATCAAATTGGATTGCAGATTCAACTCCCGCTCTCTCTTTCATTGTTTATATTCCATCGAAGCTTGCATGTTTGGAAAAATGTCAACTTTCCTCATTCTTGCTTCGGTGTTCGTTTGCCGATGTATTGTACTTAGTGCGTCTATTTTACTCTACATGTCCTATTTGCACAACTAAATTATCACCTGATAAAAATTAATATCCTTCACTGGCTCAAACCATCTCGCACAAAAGTCAAAAGTCTAATTTCACTACGCTAAATAATAATGTAAGCCTATTTCTTATCCGGTCCTAAATTTCTTCTGATTCCCACTCCCAGAGTCGCTATTAGACGGTATTAGAAGCTCATTCTTAAGCCTTTGCCAAAGATAGGATGTGATTCATGTACTCTGTACGTTACAGATATGGTTGTTTGCAGTTGGAGCTATAAATCTGGACTTGAACGTTAGAATATTGTTTTATAATTTCGCTATATCTCATGCATATGCTCTGTCAGTTATTGACACTTAGTTGTATGTATGTTTCAAAACTTTGTAAATTAACGATTTATTTGTTTATTATATATAGAAAATAAAGTCGTAAAAATTATATATTTTTGCCGAAAGGATAAAGCCCAATCTGTCAGAAAGCGTTATCTATTATACAACTTGTTTTCCACGTTTTTAGAAATATTTGTTTTTATTTTATTGGAAGCCTATGGATCTAATAACTAAGTACCGAAGTGTCTGTGAATCTATTTTCTACATATGCGCATTTCGACAACTTATGTCTCTTCAATGCAGATTAAATCTAAACGTTTGGAAGGCAATAAATTCAAAACTGTTTAAAAACTAAGAGAGAACAAATAACCATTTTGTGTGTTTCAAAAAACAAGAAAATCATGAAAATTACCAAGATACAATAAATTTTGAATTCTCGATTTTTGAATCAATTCTTAAGTGCAGATCAAAATCAAACATTTGGAATATCTTAAATCAATTAAAATGAAAGAGCTTATAACGATAAACAAAATAAAAAAATAAGTCAGAATAAAGGCATACTATTACAATATTCATAGTATGTATCAAAACATTCTTCATAAATAACATCATACTAAAGCAATGTCTTATGTCAATATAAGAAAAAAGAAGGGAAACGGGGAATGAGCCTATTTTCATATTACTTAATTGTCCGTCTTTGTACATATTAAACTATCAACGACCAAACAACAACTGTAATTACAGAAATGAAAGAATTACAACATTGGTCTGCAACTGCTTATATCTATGATCGTTATAATGGTTTTAATTGTTAACTAACAAGATAAACTTAAACCCAGTGGTTTTGAGGACAACAGCTATGTGGTTTATACTATTGAATGCTATTAGTATTGACATCCATGTCCGGGTTGTCACCATAGTGATGTACACAAGGGTATTCCCAAGGTCTACACTTCCTGTATGTGTAATGAACGTTTAATTCATTAAATACAAAAGCAGATATTCGTGATACATTTTTAATGACTGATTTAACAAGTTTACTTATTGTTTATCAATGCGTACATTTTCAATATGTAATTTCAAGATTTCGTTCTTCTGTTTTTACATACGGTGCTAAAAAAGCTGAAAATAAAATAGATAAGACGGCTCTTGATCTTAAAAAAATAGTGCCAAATATTACGTTTGTTTGCAACCTCGTTCCCCCAAATATCATTGTTTCCCAACATATCCAATTCCAAATTTATCTAACTTTCTTGTCTATATTTTTGATCATTTTTTCCATCTTCCTACTAATACCTGACCAGGAAATGTAGGATTAGGGGAAACAAACAGTATTTTTATTTCGAGCAATAGATGAATGTTCTTATATATTTATATCTTAATGTATGTAATAAATACAGATATAACATTTGAATAAAATGAACATGCCGTCTTGAACTTACAAGTTGAAAGTATTTTTTTCTCTACAGTTAACTTCTTACAAAGATAGTAGCATGTGCATTTTACAGTCAATCTGTACGGATTACCGATGTTTATCATGTACAGGTTTATTTTCATTTTATTGTGTTTTATCTTTTTTCTATTTATCTATTTATTTATTTTTATTTCTTTTTAGTATCAAAGGGTATTGGATTGTCAAGTACTTCGTACAATGGTGCGTTTCACAAGGAGCCTTCACATTGTTGCAGAGTCAGGATTTGCATGAATGAAACATGAAGGTTTCAAGAGCCTTTCTTCCTGAATTGGACCTTGTCTCACAAAAACAGTGTAATATGTTGAAGGATTCGATTTTCATTTTTGTAAATAGACTTTGGTTTGAGGTTGAATGTTCATTTATGGCGGTCATCTAAAGTTTGCATTAGATTCCACATATGAAGAACTTTACAAGACTATTGTGACTAATAATTGGTTCTGATAGGTGGGATGATTTCAGATGAGATCATTCAATGAGGTTTCCATATACTCAAAGTTTAACTATGTTGCCCGTCTTGGGCATTCTTCATGTCGAACACCTTTCTTAACTAAGTGTGGTACTTAATGGGTCAAATAGTTTGAGAAGAGAACATTTTAAATAAATCTTATGGAATTTGCAGTTAAGTGTGGTTCCACTGAAGATTATTTTTTTTTTCTGTTTAACTTTGATCTTTGGTTGGATGCGAACCTACCGGATATAATTTTTAAAGGGCTTACCACCCAGCAAAATCTTTGAATGTTTCCATATTTTGGCAACGTTTAACTATATTCCCACTGGCTGCCTTCTTTAATTGAGTGCACATTTGTATGGAGCAAAAACGTCTTAGTATTTTTTATGGTTTCCAATCAAAGAACATTCAGAGAGGCATAAAATGATATCTGGTCGGGTGTCAGAATAATTAGCTTATATGACCTCTTTGAGATATAAAATGCCAAATTATATTTTGTAAAAATACAGTTTTTGAATGACGGTTTCATTTCAAAATTCGATCTCTAATGATCGTAACATGTAAAGCTCTGTCGTTAGCTAATTTTGGTTCTCCATTTAGATTATATTAGTCATTTGCTCTATCGCAGTTATTAAACAGTTTAAAGGTTTAGATTAGACAAAAGTTGTCGAAATGGTAATACGCAGAAACCAAATTTACAGCAAGTTTGGTATTTAGTTATTCATCATGAATTATTCATTATGACTAGTAGCATTTTCTACATGTATGGCGCTCCTTATCTGACCTTTACCATGTATAAATATGGAATATAGGACATTTTGTTTTTGATACGGACTTTATCGCGGCCAGTATCAAGTGAGCCCGTTCGGGCGAGCTCGATGCGTTACGCCGTGATAAAGTATCAAAAACAAAATGTCCTATATTTCTTTTACCGGTAATTCACAAACTGATAAATAAAACTCTTATAATAACTTGCAATAAACTGAAATTTCTACTTTGTCACTATTAATCAACCGCGCGTGACGCCTTAACAGTGACCGATATTTTCGTGATAGTGTCCAGTTCGGTGATACTGCCAATATCAGTCTCTGTAGATCAAAGGCAATTCATACAAATTACCGATAAATAAAATATATAATATATAATACAGCACTCTCTACTATTAGTTTTAAATCTATCCCATCATTTTCCCCAGATATTTTTATCTTTAATTTTTATACCCCGCCACACTTAGTGGCGTGGTATTATGTGATACCCTCAGTCGTGTGTCCGTCCGTCCGTCCGTCCCCCGAAGGTCTCCGACTGATAACTTTTGAACGGAACAACATACAGTCTTCAAACTTGGTATGTAGCTTGTTCACCACAAAACACAGGTCGAGTTCGAATATGGGTTCAGCAGAGGTCCAAGGGGTTCTGGAGTTATGCCCCTTGATACTTCGAAATTTTGTGAAACGTGGCGGGGTATCATGTAATCCACCATTACTATTTTTATAGTAATCCATACAAAAAAGATATTCCTTCTCTAAAAAAAAAACAAATATCTTCATTGTAAACACAATGAACCTTTGAACTAATATGAAAATTTCTGTATTAATGCCTTTTTTCATTTAGCGCGTTAGCTCATTTTTGCGTAATTGTTTCTATATATTTTTTTTTTAAAAGGGAAAAAAATTTTGAATATGCATAGAACATGTACTATTGGTAAATCATAAATTAAACCAAATGGTCATACATTCCGTCAAGTCATTTCATTTCATTTTGAGTTGTGTTGCAGTCTCAGGTGTAAGTTTTTACTCTAAATCTTTTATATAAACATCTCTTCCCCGAATACTCATCATTCGAGAATTTCAGTATCGGAAAGAAAAGAAATTTTATAAAAAGAAATAAGGAGAATATTCCTTAAGGTTGCCATCGTTTGTACTCGCTTAGTACTTTCATATGTTTTCATAAGTTTTTTTAGTCTGTAGTTAAGAGACATAAGTATTCGAAATTGCCATCTGACAACTAATCTTATAACTTATAACCAAAAACAAAATGATAAAGATAACAAAACAAACAACGATCATAATTAAGGCATACTTTTACAATATTAATTGTTTGTATCAAAACAAACTCAAATTAAAACAATGTCTCATGTCAATATAAGCCTATTAACATATTACTTACTTGTCAGTCTATGTACATATAAAACTATCAATGATCAAACAACAAATATTATTGAATTAAAATTGCAACATTATTCTGCAACTGTTTATATCTACGATCGTGATAATGGTTTTAATTCTTGTTAACTAAAATGATAAACGTAGTAAACCCAGTGTTTTTGAGGACACATGCTAAATAGTTCATACTACTGAATCCTATTAATTTTGATGTGCTTGTCTGTGTTGTCACCATAGTGATGTTCACTAGAGTATACTCAAGATCTGGACTTCCTTAATGTGTGATTACCGTTCAATAAGCAGATATTCGTGATACATATTTGATGGCTGATTTAACAATATTAATGCGTACATTCGCAATATATAATTTCAAGATTTCGTTCTTCCGTTTTTACATAGTGTTTTTTTAAATCTTTTTAAATGTGCTGGAAAATTAAGGAGATAAGACGGCTTAATGGTTCAACCAGTTGATCTTAATAACTAGAGTGCCAAATATGTTTGTTTCAAATACCCGAGCTAGCTCCTTCCCCAAAATATCATTATATTCCAAAATATTTTATTCCAAATTTGAACAAGACTTTTCTATATTAAAACTTTCTTGTTGATATTTGTAATCAATTTTCCCAATCTACCTACCAATACCTGACTAGGAAATGTAGGATTAGGGGAATAGTCTTAGGTGTATGTTTTTACTCGAAATCCTTTTTTGTGAACATCGCCTCCCATAATACTCATCATTCGAAAAATTTCAATATCT
>MJUU01070263.1:69965-96714 GCA_002080025.1 Modiolus philippinarum
AATCAAAAAACAATCGTAACAACAGTAAAATATTTACTTTGGTATTTTGTTATTTAAATTATGAATCTATAAGATTTACTATTTTGCTCAATTATATTAGTTTTACATAATTTCAACATATTTTACGCAGCTGATATATATATATTTTAAGGTTTAATGCCTAGTTTACATTTATGTTTAGCTCCCAAATAACTCATATATACTCCAGTCTACTATTTATATAATCACACTTTCAAATATGACATTTACAAATCTTTCACTCAAATGTGAGCATTAAAAAGCAGAATATTTTGTCGTTAGTGCAACAGAGTAAGAAACTGACCTGATACAGAATATTCCAAAACTCCGGATAATATAAATCCAAATCAGTAATTTCCACTAATCGGATAAACATCTGAACCTTTTAAATGAACTGGGCAAGAGTGACAACAAAGAACAAAGGGTTCCTGTCTAAACTATCCAGGCAAGACCAACCAAAGAAAATAAGAAAATACTCTTACAGGTATATAATCAATAAGCTACATGTAACTGATTAAGCAGACTACATTATAACTTTAATTAAAATATATAACTAGTCATAGTATTATTATTATACCAAAACTATTATAATAAATATTCCATACTTATACATATATTTCAAGTATCTATAAAATATAAATTATTAACAAAATCTAAAACTATCACAAACTCCCACAGCTGTAAAAATGACGTCCCGTCATTTAACTGCTAGTGGTGGTTAACTGGTAGACTATGTCTAGGATAATCTCGGTTGCATCCTTCTCTCGTCCTGAAAATAAAGGAGTCTGGGCTAGTGAAGAGATGTAATCAGCCTTCTGTCGCCTCTCTGGGATCTCATGTTGAACAGAAACAGAAGTTTGACCTTCTGCTGTCATACTGTCCAGAAGTTAACCAGGCAGGTGGTATTCTTTCCCTTCTGGATCTTCTGGCAGGTATTGGTGGTGTTCCAAAGAACAAATTATTTTCTGGTGAAAAATCTGAAGCATGTCCATGCGAAGCGCTTCCTTCTGATTCAACTCCAAGTTCTTCGTCTGCCTGTTCTTGAAGTTCATTGACATCCCCATCACATATAGTGTGGTCTTCCTGTGTGTCGACAATTGTAGCGTTTTCTGTTCTGTTACGAACAAGCATTCATGTAAAAACTTCAACACGGAGCCATACAAAACAGTGATAACTTATTTCTATTTTCAATGATAACAGCAGGTATATTTACGACATCATTACTATTGACAATCCCCAGTTTTCAGATTATGTAGACATCTTATACCCACAAGATCTGAAATTAAATAAAGCTTACAATGACTCAAAATACTGCTTTTTCTGGATTTAACTATCATTATTGACTCTGGAAAAATAAAAACTAAAATGTATGATAAAAGGGATGATTTTTATTTCACTATTACTAATTTCCCTTTCCTTGACGGCGACATTCTTCTAGCTCCATCCTACGGGGTGTATATTTCCCAAACGCTGCTTAGTCAGGGATTTGTTCAACCTATCTTAATTTCATCCTTCAAGAAATTCTATGGCCCTCATCATAAAATCATCGAAAGATATGACGTGTCAGTATCCCAAATGAAATTGGACATTTTCAGCTAGATTCACGTCTTCCCGGATTTGACTACCGACTTTGACATTTTCCTGGATTGACCCACTCACAGTGTGACGGGTGCTGTTAACAGAGCAGGACATGTTTACCCTTCCGGAGCACCTGATGTCTTTCAGTTTCACCGGAGTTCCCACTGTGAGTGCTTTGTTTTGAATGTTGTGATTTTTGTTTCTGTGCTTTGTGTCTGTCTAACGTTTTGTTTTGTTTTGTGGCTGGCGTCATTGTTTTCTTTGTTCTCGTTTTGGCCATGCCTTTGGACTTCGACTTTTGTAAATTTCACCCATTTGTTCCTTCGGTATTCTACTGCCGTTGTCTCAACTAGTACGATTCGCACTCATTCGTTCTACTCTTGACGCTTTCAATGAAAGTAACCTTACTATCACAGCCAATCTTTTACAAGAAGGTTACAGATTTCATAAGCTGTTGAACAGTTTTAAGTAGTTTTAAAATAGATATGATTTTTTTATAACTTAATAAAAAAGCTTATTACAATTGGCATTTGTAATCCTCGTTTCTACGGAAATGTTGCTAAAATGCCAAAAACATATTAATCATCCAGAAAAGCTTGGACGTTACTTATATTCTTTACGTAATGGGGGATATCGACAAGTTACTCTGCTTGCATCCGTAAAATTAGCTTTGGGTCTAGTGACCTGATAATTTTACATTCATACTGGCCTCTCACTGATTACCTCCGCTGTCTACTGAAATATATGATGATTCTTTACCAAACCCTTCGGGAAGTTTTGAGTCTGATTTTTTAGCTCACCTGTCCGTCCGTCCGATGTTAACTTTTCATTCAAAGATCTTCTCCTCTGAAACCACTGAGCCAATTGGAACCAAACTTGGTCACAATAGTCCTTGGGTGGTCCCCTTTAAAATTTGTATCCGGCATGTCCGTACCTAATCCAAGATGGCCGCCAGCGGGGAACATATTTTTTGCATTTGACCTTATGGAAAAGATATTCAAAGATCTTCTTCTCAGAAATTATTAGTCCAATTATAACCAAACTAAGTCACAATGGTCCTTGGATGGTCCCTTCCAAAAAGGTATCAGGCAAGTCCGTACCTCATCCAAGATGGCCGCCAACCGGGAACATAGTTTTAACATTGGACCTTATGGAAAAGACATTCAAAGATCTTTTTCTCAGACACTACCAGCCCAATTATAACCAAACTTAGTTACAATGGTCCTTAGATGGTCCCTTCCAAAAAGGCATCGCATGTCCGTACCTAATCCAAGATGGCCGCCAGCGGGGAACATAGTTTTGACATCGGACCCTATGTGGAAGACATTCAAAGATCTTCTTCTCACAAACTACTATTTCAATTATAACCAAACATAGTCACAATGGTCCTTAGATGGTCCCTTCCAAAAAAAGTATCCGGCAGGTCCGTTCCTCATCCAAAATGGCCGCCACAGGGGAACATAGTTTTAGCATTGGACCCTATGGAAAAGACATTCAAAGGTCTCTTTCTCAGAAACTACTGATCCAATTAAAACCAAACTTAGCCACAATAATCCTTAGATGGTCCGTCCCTTAAATGGNGCCTAAATTTTTTTAATGGTGTTCTGTTATGGGTTGAAATGGATGGTGGATCTTTCGGTTGCCGAGGAAACCAAACAAGAATACTGTAATTTTAGAGAAAAAAAGTATTCTGCTTAATTTTATGTTTTGTTTTTCATATTGGAAATGCTTTTTATCTATGTCAGCCATGATCCAGGTGAGCGATACAGGCTCTTTAGAGCCTCTTGTCTTCCGTAGTGCGACAGTGTTTTACCAGCAGACTAGGCTCCTTGAGCTAGCCGGCAGTTTAGCGGCGAGCACTCCTTGACCCATATCTAAAAATTACGTATTGTCATTTTCTCTCCTTTCAAGATTATGGACATGGAGTTAGTAGTCTTCCTGTATTGGGTTTTATTCGTGTGTTTGTGATACAATAGGGAAACGGGACAGATAAAGTGGAGGTTTTGGTACCCATAAACGTGTTTAAGCCTACGCTGGTTTTTACTTGTGCCGGTGCCAAGTCCGGCTGTCCCGAGTTCTATCGATGTTAACGTTTGTCTTTTGTGCGTTGTGTTTTTCCTGTTTAGTTCCCTGGCAGATTGTGGCATGTGGCTGTAATTTTCAGCCATTGTAGATGTTTCCACTTATCCCACCTTTTACATGTGGTAATTGTTCGGATGCAATAAAATACTATTTTGAATCTGCAAAGTTATTCTGCTAAATACTACATTCCTAAATTTAAGTGTGTAGATGTCTTCATACAAAATAGCCAAAACTTTAAGGACAAACGTTGAAAATTATTGTAAACGCCAAAAATCTGGATAATCATCAGATATCCCTACATATTCTCAGATCTGTTATTTCGCAGAATAACCAAATATTATTGAGAAAATTAAATAACTAACACATTTTTAACTTAGAAAAAACAGCATGATAAAATGTAACAGAATTTGTATAAAAATGAATTCATACATTTTTGACATGTTAAAATCAGAGATAAATGTATTAAGTCCGTATTTAATAAAATGAAAAACAAGCATTTCTCAATTTTGGGATTCATTTTTAAACTCTTTAAAAATATTCCTGTTTATAAAATGAAACGATTCTGAAACCAATTTTAAATATAAGGCACTGAACAGTTAAACTAGTTGTTCTTAGTTGAAAATTAGAAAATATAGCATTAATTTTTTGTCACTTCTACCAGACAATGGCAATTTTCTGTGTAGGAACAGCTAATATTATGTTTTTAAATTCTTTCAGCAAATACCTAGATTTAATAATCATTCAAATGTTATATTTAGTGTCCATGCAAAATAGAAATATAAAAACTATGCTCCTAAGCTTTATAATACAAGTAAATATTTCTTTATACATACTTGTCTGCGTCAGTTGAAACTACAATTATCCTAATTAAAAAAAATCTTTTTTTTTAAATTTAGTTAGTATGATAAGATTTGAAACCACTAATTTGTTTACTATACTTTTTAACTAAAAACTTCCTATAAACAACGGATAACAGTTAACACCTATAATGGCCGACAATTTTACAATCACAAGTCACAATTTGCAAGGAAGCTTACTAGTAAAACACATATAAAACATAAATTACGATAGGTACTCGGGATACTTGGACTTATGATTTGTAGTCCAGTTTTCAAGTGACATTATATGATACAATCTAGATACAATTTAAGAAAACGATACGTCAACTCCACGATTGCGCCTTCACAATCTAATTTGAAAAACCTACCACCTTTCAGCACTAAATCCGTTAGTCAGAGTCACTCCGTAAAAAATATCTAAAATATGCAACTCTTTGCAAAAATCTAAATACACAACAGCATCACTATTTAATAAAAGCTATCGTGGATTTTCGAAAATTCTAAAGTGCGACGCCAGGAAATGTGCCACATGTTCTTGCCTCGTCCAGGAAAACACGGTCAAATTAAATGTCAATGGCAGGAAATTTACCATCCAATTCCTATTGACATCTCTTGAAAAACAGCCAGCCTGGTATATTCGATTACTTAAAGTAAACCAGGTTTTGGTATCCAGTACGTTGGTGAGACTGGTCGTCCATTACTACGACGTACCAAGGAACATTTGTATCGTATTCGTTTCCCTAAAAAGTTTAGATCATATATATATACCAACACTGTTCTATCTATAATCATGATAAAAAAATATATCAAAATTCAGCCGTTAGGAATTGTAGAAAAATCCCCTAATCAATCTAAGAGAGAATTTTTCAGATCAAGAAGAGAATGCGAACTGTCTTGGATTAAAAAACTACAGACAGCTTATCCACTAGGGTTAAATGACAACATCATGGGTCAGCTAAACATTTCTCAGTGCGCTTCTATTGACATCATGGGAATTTCTTCTCCAAACTTATTGATATTGCATGCATTTTTCGGGACCCAGATATACAAAAGCTTCTACCCGTCTATTTTGACAACGAAGACATGCCTGTCATTTCCTTTTCTTATAAAAACCTACTAGAAACATGTTTTTCAATTACTCTTCTATCACCTGTGATGCTGATTTTGAGAAAAACTACCCGTTCCTCGTCCCCATATCGCTATGACCCATGTAGACATTTATTAACGGGGAATCTTAACATCATTTAAGATAGTGAAGTTAGAAAATTCTTTAGAAAAGGGCGTAAATATCGCCCACCTTCAAAAATAAACTGGCAAGCATGTTTTGATATAATTAATGACGCTGTAACCAATTATTGTAAAAAATGGTGCAAGCGAGAAAGTGCAGACAAACATGCACTTAATTTGTTTAAAGATAGAATTATTACCACGGTCACCAACAGAATAAAATTTTATAAAGATAACTATGTTGAGTCACCTCCTTAGCTGTCTGTAAATAGAATTAAGTCTAAATTGAAGGATTTCGGTAAAAAGTATGTGTTTGTACCTGTTGACAAGGCTTCTAACAACGTTGCCATTGTCTGAAAGAAATACTATATCGATGTTCAGCAAAACGAACTTGACAAGTCAGACACTTTTAAACGTACCAAGTGGGACGACTACACGTTAACCAAACAACATTATAAGGATACAGAAATGCTTGAAGTTCCACCTAATGATAAAATCTTACCTTCCATGTACTGGGTTCCGAAGATTCACAAAAATTCCTCTAAGCATCGTTTTATTTCTGCATCTAGTAAGTGTTCTACTACTAATTTATCCATCCATTTAACTAGTTCTCTTACTTGTATAAAGGAGTTGGTTATTAAAAACTGTGGAAAAACTTATCAAACTCTGGTGTAAATTACTTTTGGAGTGTAAAAAATTTTATTGAAGTTTTAGATAAACTACAATCAATTCAAAGACCAGTCTCATCTATCGACAGTTATGATATTTCTTCACTTTATACTACCCTTCCACATGATTTGATTAAATCCAAATTGGGACAACTTATTAAATGGTCTTTTTTCTGGTCTGCAGTTCATTTGCTCTAACAAAAAGCAAGGATTTTTCTCTATAACCTACAATAATCATTGTTCCTGGACCTGTGATGATATGATTAATGCACTCAATCTTTTGCTGGACAAAATTTTTGGTCGTTTTGGGAACACTATTTATCAACAGGTCATAGGCATTCCCATTGGTACAAATTGTGCATCTCTAATTGCAGATCTTCTTCTTTTATGTTACACACGAGACTTCATGAAAAAATTTCAAAACGGAACAATACCAAACAGTGATAAACTTATTTTCAATGATTAAAGCAAGTATATTGACGATATCCTCACTATTAACAATCCCCAGTTTTTAGATTATGTAGACATTATTTACCCGCAACAACTAAAATTAAATAAAGCTAATAATGATTCTAAATACTGCCCTTTTCTGGATCTTACTATCATTATGGACTCCGGTAAAATAAAAACTTAACTATATGATAAACGGAATGATTTCGATTTCACTAATTTCCCTTTTCTTGACGGCGACATCCCTCTAGCTCCATCCTATGGGGTGTATATTTCTTAATTGGTACGATTCGCACAAGTGTGTTCCACTCTTGACGATTTTAATGAAAGTAACCTTACTATCACAGCCAAACTTTTACAACAGGGTTACAAATTTCATAAGTTGTTGAATACATTTAAGAAGTTTTATTATAGTTATGAACATTTGATGTCTAAATATGGTGTTACTCGTAAACAGCTTAATATTAAGGGCATTTCTAATCCTCGTTTTTACGGACATGTTGTTAAAAAATGCCAGAAATTGATTAAAAGTCCAGAAAAGCCCGGACATAACTTACATTCTTCACGTAATAGGGGATATCGACAAGATAGTCTGCTTGCATCCGTTAAATTAGCTTTGAGACCTAATGACCTGAAAATTTTGCACACATACTGGCCTCTCACTGATACTGCCGATGTCTACTGAAATCTATGATGATTCTTGACCAAACCCTTCGGGAAGTTTTGATTCCAAATTATGTATTGGTTTTTTTCTTTCCTTTCAAGATTGTGGCCATGGAGTTAGTGGTCTACCTGTATTGGGTTTTATTCGTATGTTTATCATACTATGGAGACAGATAAAGTGGAGGTTTGGATACCCATAATTGGTGAATGAAAGGATATGGAGTAAATGCACATGACACAAAGTCTCTACCGGTTTAACCCTACCGCTGGCTTTTGCTTGTGCCGGTACCAAGTCTGGCTGTCCCGAGTTCCTATCATTGTCTACGTTTGTCTTTTGTCTCATTCGTGTTCTTCATGTGTAGTTCCATAGCAGATTGTGGCATGTAATTATAATTTTCAGCCATTGTAGGTGTTTCCTGTTATCTATTTTTTACATTACGTATTTGAAGTATCCCTTATCAATTAATGCTCCTACGAGATCCCAAAAAGTGAAGCTAAAACAAACATTGATCAATTCACCCTTCCTTATAAGGATTTTGTCATTTACTCCATATCCCTTTATTTGTTCATTCTCTTAAAATAAACCTGATACATCGATATTAAAGTAGCTAAAATTAGTTTCTTATAAAGATAAAAGAATACTTAGTTTGTCTACAGATTAAGAATGACCAACTTCTACTTATGCTCCAAGCTCTGATTGGATGAATTAGAGGTTTGACTATCTTAGTAGAATGGCTATATTTTACGCAAATTTAAGACTACATTTAATAATGGCAGACATTAACGCTATCATGACACTCGTTGGCACTTGCACATATGTTTCTTTGTCCGTTATACAATACACCTTTGGGAAGAATTTCATACAGTCTAACTACTACACTTTATTAACGATATGTCTAAGGAATTTCCTTACTGTACAATGCTAAATAAAAATAAAAAAGGATATAAAACTACTGCTATGTAATCGTAAAAGTCAAACAATAAACATAAATAGATAACTTATATACAACGGTCTGGCTTGTGCATTGCGAAACTATATTTTCATCTATAATAGCTTTTAGCTACTTTAAACCGACATTTTGTCATTTATGATGACCTACAAGTTCTTTTTGGTAAATAACCAGTACAGACATCACAAACGTTGTCATTGATAAAAGAAATGAAATAACTTCTAAACACGACATTTTTCCGATCATGGATTGTATATGAAATAAAAGGAACAACAGGAAACATCAAAAATGGCTGAAAATTAAAACACATGCCATAATCTTTCAGGGAACTACACAGGTAAAACACAAAAAGACAAAAGACAAACGTAAACCAAAGAAAGCAACCTTGGACAGCTTGACTTTGTACCGACACTAGCAAAAGCCATCAGACGGGTTAAACTGGTTTATGGGTAACCATACCTCCCCTTTATCTGTTTCATTTCCCTTTATATGTAGTATAATAAACATACGAATAAAACCCAATAAAGGTAGACTACTGACTCCGTGATTACAACCTTGAATGGAGAGAAAATGAAAATACGTAATATATAAATTTGAAAGATGGGTCTAGGGGTGCTCGTATACCACTCATTCATTATATTTAACGCAAATTTAAGACAACATTTCAGACATTAACACTATCATGACACTCGTTGGCACTTGCACATATGTTTCTTTGTCCGTTATACAATACACCTTTGGGAAGAATTTTATAAAGTCTAACTACTACCCTTAATTAACGATATGTCGCGTATAAACTGCGTTTGGGCCGTCAAATCTACGATTGACGCCCTCGGGTATTCAAATAATGTACTGTTATTGCGTAATTCAACGTTATTTTTTAACAATGGAAAGATATGAAGTAAATGCGCAAGAGACAAAGTCTTTACAAATATGCCATAAAACTAACCTGGTACCCTAGGAAAATATTTTCCTTTACGCAAGCTTCACTTCAAATATAACCCCAGGTCATCAGCAATCCCTTATCAAATTTGATAGGCTGTATAAATCACCATCTTGATTACAAAAAACTGAATTTGCATTTCGCGCGTTCTTTCAACTGCATCAAGATAGACTGTAAATAGTTTAAATAAAACAGCCGACTGCTTTTCTTGTCCAGCTATTGAATAGATTAATCGTTTTTTCCAAGTTATTGCCATAGGTAGCACATAATCCATTTTAAAACCAAGTTCATCAGTCAATCAACTGNAGACATTCCGAATGTTGAAATCCGATTCAAATCGGATTCAATGCTGGTGACCTGACTCTATATTCGAACCGGAAGCCGCTTACGGTAAAGAGAATATTGAGTCAGGATCCCAGACTAGCCATAAAACCAGCATTGTTGCAACGCTTTTATTGATGTTCTTTTTCCTGAAGTCACAATGGGGCCTTCAGCAATGAGCTTTACTCAAACCTTACAGCAAGTTCAAGACAACCTCTTGCAACGGTTTAAGCTTAATTCACTGCTAATTGTCCGACAATGCAACGTCCATTCTCTTTATTATCCATAGATGCCGGGTCGTCAGCAAGCAAAAAATTAGCTGGTAATGTGTCCCCTGTTATCCGTCGCCCAACAAAAGACTCGTATAGACGACAATCGCAACATATAAACATCCACGGGCTACTCATCGAGTTAACTGCAAGAAAAGTTGGTATAACAAAATTGTGAGATGTAGGTACTTTTAAACAGAATTTTCAGAATAACATTTGGAAATTGAAAAAAATTAAAGATCCAAAATTTGAAAGTATTATAGTGTAGCCATGTGAGATTTTCTCTCAAGACCATCTACACCATAACTGATTTATAGAAAGACCATATATCTCTCACATGGAGAATCTTTTACGGACTCCCCACTGCAGGAGAGACAAATTCTGGTCTTAAATCAACCATGAAAGGATATGAAGTAAATTCACATGAAACAAAGTCTCTACAAATACGTGGTAATGAAAAGCATCGGTACATCGGTTTTATTGTAGGAGAAGTACTGAAAAATCAAAAAGCTCTATATATACATATATCATGTGAAATCTGTATACTCGTACAAATCAAATTATAGACCAATTTCCAACTTCTGTTTATGAATGAATTGTTCCGATTAACCTGGGGTCAATTGGAGTACATTGCGGCATGTAACTTTGTGACGTGCAAAGATCTATATTATGACGTCAAAATTTTCCGGGAAAATTCACCAATTGGAAACTCGTCTATTGAATGTGAAGAAAACGTGGATTGCTAAGCATCGAGTTCGAGAATTGTGAGATTTAAATATTCATATCCGAGGCTCCTTCTACTTCCTCAAAAGCTAGTTGTTATTTGTAATTTTTGTGATCACTTGAAGACAGCCGACCTTGACACAACGTGATTCCAAATTATGTTTTTAGTTCTATTCGGCAGAAATATCTTCTGAATGATGTTTCAACGTTTAATATGGATGTGAAACTTAAATTTCACAATTAATAATATTACACATCACTGTTTTGTGATTTGAACTTCATCGCTTGAAAGAAAAAAGTTTGAGATACCAATGACATCTTGATATTTTTTCCTTCTTTTTGGTCTTTTTGTGCAGTCGGGACGTGCGGCGTCAAGAAAGTTCGCCATATCATACAGAAAACGTCAAGCCCGCCTGTCCTGTTAGTCTGAATCGTGGCTTTGAAATTGCTGCTGGAAAACACTATAAAGTCATCATAAACATTTTACCCTTCATAGTTAATTAATGGTGTTCCTGGCAATGCAGCATATTTTCCTAAAGTAACATCTCTTTTCACAGATTGTCAAACCGAATGATTTTCTGTATTACAAACCAACTGATGTCCTATAGACTCAGTCAAATCATCTCAGATTTCTGTATGTAGCCGAAGGGAAACTTGCATAAAATGAAACATTTGACGAGATGTCCTGACATTTAAAAGCGGTTGAAGAATTGAAGAAACCTATACCTATTTTGATAACAGCTTTCTGATGATTACAATGTTTCGTTTACAGCTGCACTGTGTTAGTTTGGTTAATTGAAATACGCCTTTTTTTCCATTTCATTACAAGGTATGATCGATTTATGATCAACATCAGTACTTGTTAGATTTTACACCTTTATATCATTTTTAAAATAGAAAGTCTACTTCCTCTATTTATTATGCGTCTAAAACCTTTCCTTTCTGTTTGAATAAATTGCACGGGCTTCTCTAGTCTTACAAATACGTCTATTGATAAATCAGAAAGGGATGGGATATAAATTCGATGATTATGTAACCAAATAAAATCTGCACAATGAATACTTTCTATACAATAGTCTGGCTTCGTGCATTGATAGGCAAAATTGTTCGATTTAATGGCTTTGGGGTAATTCCAGTTCGATATCTTGTCGCACTCTTATAGTATAAAAGTTCCAGTTTTATTATATAACATAAGACAAATTATAAGCGTAACAATTATTAAAATGAAAAGAAGTACTGCTTACGAAAAAATGTTCACTAGGTGGAATATAAAAAAGAAGGGAAACGGGGAATGTGTCAAAGAGACAACAACCCAAAGGGGAGTAATAACAACTCAAAGCCGCCATAAGATCTCCAATGAACGTTGAGGAATCTCCACACCTAATGCTATAATGATATGAACAGATGAACAGACGTCTTAATTTTTAGTTGTAAAGTGCGAGAAAATGGTTGAAAGCTCTGTTTAGAATGATACTGAAAGCAACAAGCATAACAAACAATGAATGAAATAAGATAATTACATTTACTGATGGGTATAGATAGGACATATTTTGTTAAACATCACACAAAAAGTATACAGAGGAGGATGTCATCGCAGTGCTGGCATTCTTGATTGACAACATATTTGTAGAATTTGGAGGACAAGTTTTGGATACCTATGGGGACTAATTGTGCGCCACTTTTAGCAGATTTGTTTCTTTATTCGTATGAAGCCAGCTGGGTTCATGCAAGGCCTAGATCAGAAAAAAGACAATAATCTAGCCAAGTCCTTTGATATCAGTTTCCGTTATATAATCATGTTCTCTTCCCTTGTTCCTTCGGTATTCTACTGCCGTTGTTTGTTCTTTCATTAAACGATCCCCAGTTTAAGGATAACCTTCATCACATGTACCCAAATTGACTCGAAATCAAAGAGATCACTGATACACCATCATCAGTTCCATACCTGGACCTATACCTGTACATTGGCAACTCTGGACATCTGAAAACAAAACTTTACGACAGGCGTGATGGTTTCGACTTTCCAATAACACAGCAGGACATGCTTACTCTTCCGGGGCACCTGATGTCACTCTTCACTGGAGTTCACACTGTGAGTGCCTTTGTTTTGAATGTTGTGATTTTTATTTCTGTGCTTTGTATCTGTCTAACGTCATTGCTTTGTGTCTAACGTCATTGTTTTCTAGGTTCTCGTTTTGATCATGTCTTTGGACTTCGAATTTTGTAAATTTCACTTTTTTGTTCCTTCGGTATTCTACTGCCGTTGTTCCAAAAGTGAACTTCCCGTTTTTGAGCAGTAATATTCCCACATCTCCGGCATATGGCGTGTACATTTCACAACTCATTCGCTTTTGTCGTGCCTGTAATTTGTACAGAGATTTTGTCAACAGAGCGAAATTACTGTCTAAAAAACTTATACATCAAGGTTCAGTCACTGTTGCAATTGTCACTACATAAGTTTAACGGTCGTCGCCATGATTTGACAGACGGTTACAATATTTCTTTTTCACAAATGGAAATAAATATCTTAGGGTAGATCCAGAGTTTATTACCAGACTGACTTACACCGACTGTGATAAAACCGGAGTTTTCACACTAGCAGTGTGACAGGTGCCATGCGTGGAACAGATCATGCTTACCCTTCTGGAGCAACTGATGATGCCACAATTTTTGTAGGTTTCACACAGCTAGTGCTTTAGCTGTGTGGCATTCTAGTTCATTTTTGTTTTTGTTTTTGGTTTTTTTTTTTGACTTTGTCTCAATTCGTATTGGATATGAATTGCTGGGATTTTGGATTTATGATGTTAGAATTCCCCCTTTCCTCAGTCTTACTTCGGCATTCGTTTGCCGATGTATTTGGATTTATGATTTTAGAATTCCCTTTCTTCTCATTCTAGCTCCGGTATTCGTTTGCCGTTGTATCATATTAGGTCTTTGTCTCTTTGTTTTCCGATGTTTCCATTGTCATTGGATTAAAAGTGAAACATATGACGAGAAGTCCTTAAATTTAAAGGCGGTTTAAAAATCTATAACTATTTTGATGACAGTTTTTGTTGTATTGTTTATGGCCCTGTCACCATATAACGCACAGCACAACGTGTTCCCAGCGTGTGAGAATATTTTCGTATACGGTGGTGTGCGTTGTATAAGTTAGGGGCACGTTTGTAATACGTTACCAACACGTCGACACACGTTTGGGTAAATTTTGAGCATGCTCAAAATTTCACGACGTTCACCAACGTGTTGTTGATAAGTTATGCAGACGTTAGACGAACGCTAGAGGTTCGTTATGCACGCAATGTGTGCGATATGTAGTAGTTTCTCGAAAGTTGTTTTAAACGCAAACCGGACGTCCTTGTTACTGAGGAGTAACGTATTAGCCGATGTTTTATTATAAAAATAATGGTTAAAGAGCAAGACAAAATTCCAAAGTAATGTAAATAGCTGATTTATTTCAGTATTATACTGACATACTGTTTTAAAAATATTCTTTTTATTTTTGAGGGACTTATCCCTCCTGCAAATCTGTCGTATTTTTGGTCGCATTTCTATCCATGTCTGCATTTGCAAATGTTATTGAGATGAAGAATTTCAGTCTGATCTAACAAAGAACGCCCAAAACGCTATACAGACCCTCTATGAATACCAGAAGACCATTTTTGATGCGTTCGGTAAACGTCAAGTACGCTAATAAAACGCCTTTGCAACGTCGCCATACGCTGTTATACGTTTTGTGAGTGTTGCGTACAAGTTTTGGATAAGTTTTCCGTGCGTTGTAGGCCGTAAGCCTGACGCTATGAATGCGTTCATCAAGTCAATTTCTTCAATTTCGTCGGCGTGTGGTAACGTTCTTATAAAAATTATCGAACGTCGGCACACGTTGGCTAGAACTTAATAGTGTGGCAGGGCCTTTAGGGGACACCATCACATATATTAAATAAAACATTGTTAAATTTGCACAGCATTATTTTTTTCATTCCAACGTCAGTACCTTAATTTAACAATGAAATGGTATTAAGAAGATGTACATGAGACAAAGTCTCTATAAATACGTGGTGAAAACAAATGAGACAAAGTCTTTACAAATAAATGGTAAAATTAAGTAATGAAATAAAGCTTGCGTTGTTGTTCTGCACCTTGATGTCACCACGAGGCCTTCAATAAAGAACAAACCATCCTACCTCATACTAAGCTCAAAGCGGCCCCTAGACGGTCAGTATCTGCCTTTTTATATTTTACATCCTTGTAACATTTTAAATATAGAAAGTCTACTTTTTAATTAATTACTAGTATATGTCTAAGACCTTTCCTTTTTGTTAGAAACTATTGCACTAGCTTCTTTGGTCTTTAGGCTAAGTCTGTTGATAATGCACAAAGGGATGGAAATAAATACGATGATTATGTAACTAATAACATCTGCACAATAAGTACTTTTTAGAAGTATTCCAGCTAAGAGTCAGGCAGTGGGCGGCACATCAAAAAAAAATTTTGGCTCAGTTGTATTCAGTTGGCAATAAAAACACATCCCAAAAAGTTTTGACATTCGAACAAGTGTTACGTCTCTAAAATAATTTTTGACTGGTTACATAGAAAAAAAAATGGCGGGAAATTTTTCCCATACTTTTCACTGTGCAATGTAACTAAATTTTCGACGCTGATAACTCAAAAGCAAAATAACACAGAACTTTTATCTATCAAAATGACGTTTTCTTGGTTAGTTTTATTAAAATCCAACATCAAAAGTTTGCGTTTTGTTTCCTCAATGTGCCACTGCACTAATGCATTTTGCCTGTTCCTTCGACTGGTAATCAATGCAATTGTCTGGCTTCGTTCAGTGATATAACAATTTTTGTTCTATAGCTTTTGGTATTTCTAGTTCGATATCTTGTTGCATTTTCATTACATAGAAGGTCCAGTTTTATGATATAACAGGAGCAGTCTTTATGTGTGAAGTAATTAATATATGGTTGCAAAAATATTCTCTGCCTGAAACCATGCTAAAATTCTATGAACAGATGAGCACACGCTTCCTTTTTAACAATTAGTTTAGGGAAATGATGGAAAGTGCTGTTTAAAATGATATTTGAAAGGAACAAGGAAATGCTTAATCAAATTATCATCAGCAACTGTCTGTTCAGTTTTGGAAGCCACTAGATAAATAAATGAAGAATATATTGAACATCAAAGGTCCTGTTCTGTTCAAGTATATAGAACCAGCTAGAACATATATTATGTTTTGATTAGTAAATCAGAAATAAACTTTCTAATCTATTTCAAACATAGTAACGTTAGATGGACTTTTGATGTAGAATATTCTCTTTGGATGGTTCGAGGTTTAGCTTTTTCTATTCTATTCATGAGAACGGATACTTTTTCTTCGTACTACTGCCTTGGAATTTTATAATCTACCTATTTTTGTTATTATATCTAAGCGACAAAGCAAGCATATTACGATCGATCGTTTTCTTTTTATTTGTAGAAAAAGATATGTTTTGTATAAGACCATACCACATTTTCCGCAAAACATAGTTTACGAGAGACATAAAACAAGGGAGTATATATTCGTTGTCGCAATTGTAAATGATTCTTCCCTGGATTTACTCATTGACAGTCTTATAGGCGATAAATGCGAAGCAGGACTTGCATACTCTTCCAGAACACCTGAAAAACCGACACCGTAAGTATTTCAGTTTTGAGTGTTGAGTGTGTTGAGTTTGTTCTTTGTATTCTATATAATATTTCCTGTGCATGGTTTCACATTTCTCGCCATATCTCTAGACGTTTTGGTAATTTTGTTCTACTATCCTTGTTTATAACAGTCCTGTCCAAAACATGCCACATATTTCTCTGCTCCAACTGATTTTTGTTTTTCATCTTTATCTGTGTAGTTATTCGCATTATATGTGAAACCTAGATATTTTGAACTTGTGCTGACTGTACAATGGCCTATTAAACTGTTTTCTCGCCCCATATACTGTAACATATAAGAACTTGTTTTTGTTGGTGTAAATAGAGTATAATGATCATCTTCTAGGAAGGGAAGGTTTGGCATGCCATAAAACCGGTTTAACCCACCATTTCTTTTGAAATGCCTGTACCAAATCTGGACCATTGCGGTCGACAATATTTCTGTTGGTTTCTACCAGAGTTGTCTTTTTTCTCATGGACTTCGGCTCTTGACAACTCTGTTCGGTAATTTTGTTATTACCCCCACTGGAGTGTTTTTGTAAGTACCAACCTATCATCCGTATTTGTAGGGGTGGCTATTCTGATTGTTTGTAGGTGGCTGTCTAGTACACCATCTGAAACTCGTCGTAAATACTTGACCAACCTCAAAGAAAATTACGCCGTTGTCCCTGCAGACAATGCTTTTACATAACTCTATATTGTTTGTGTGTCTGAAATCTCGAAGACATTGTTAAGGAGACAGATATCGACAGTTAATCAGGAAACCCTAAGTATGCCTTCACAGCATTTCGAAAGAAGAGATTATTTAAAATATCTGTTTTTGCCTCCTTTGTCATCAAAGCGGAGGATAAAAACAATCACCTCGCATACATATACTGTAGCACAGAAATTCATTGCCTGGAGTCCACATGCACATCGAAACCCTTTTCTAAGTCCCTAAGTACTTAATTTACCGCAGTTGGAGATAGAACGTTACAGTAATAAAGCCCAGAAAACGAGTAGCATGAAAAACATATTAAATTCTAAATTTTCCAAAGATCTTGAACAGTTATCGTAAAATGTTTCACCAATGACCATTCAATTTCTTTTTCTACTATTTATGTATATCTGCGACACAATAAACTAAAAATCAATATTTGTGAAAAAAAAATTGTTAAACTGCTACATGTTATCTTAAAATTTTCATTATAAAGGGACCTATCTATAATCTAACACTTAAAATACTCTAACCCTAACCCTAACCATAATTTAACCCTAACCCTACCTATAATCTAACAGTAACCCTAACCATAGTAGTAGTAATAAGCAGTGTTCTGTCTGTAGCATAAGAGAAATACATGGTACTGCTCAGAACAAATAATGAATTTATCTAATGTTTGAGACAGAACACTGCTTATTACTCCTACTATGGTTAGGGTTACTGTTAGATTATGTTAGGGTTAGGGTTAAATAATGGTTAGGGTTAGGGTTAGAGTATTTTAAGGGTTAGATTATAGATAGGGTTAGTGCTAGGGTTGGCTTGTAGATAGGGTTAGGGTTAAATAAGGGTTAGGGTTAAAGTATGTTTATGATTAGGGTTAAATAATGAATAGGGTTAGGGTTATAGAAATGATAAGACTAGGGTTTTATATAAAAGTTAAGTGTTAAGTTCAATCCATACCACTGTTATGGTTAAGGCCTATTTACACGGCGGTACACGTTGCATGCGTCTTGGAGCATGATACAAATATTAACGTGTAAACTATATGTTTTTTGTGTAGCATGCGACTTTTTGAAGTTGCATGATACACAATTTTGGATAGGACATGTTCTATTTCGTGATACAAGTTGCATGCGTCTTTTTCATTTAAACCAATGAAAACCGTGAAAGAAAGGTCAGAGAAGGTTGACATAGTTGCATGCGACTTTTTCACACCGTGTAAACGTAAAAAAATATCATGATTCAAAATATGCATGCTTCAAGATGCATGAGACTTGTAATACCGTTTAAACGTTAATGTATCATGATACTTGCAACTTGTATCACCGTGTAAATGGGCCTTTAGGGTGATAGAAAGGACTAGGGTTAGGGTTAAAGTAAGTGTATTGCATTTTTTTCTAAACTGGCAGCAGCAGCAGTAGTAGAAGCCATATCCAAATATGTAGAAGCAGCATTAGCAGCCGAAGTCATATCCAAATATGTAGAAGCAGCAGCAGCAATATAGTGAAATGAGCACGCGAGCACACCATACTAGTAAACGACTCATGAGCCTTGTTAGCTATATTTAAAGCTTCGCTTATTATAATTTTCTCATTCGTGCAACGAATCTCGAGGGGTGAAGACCTATCTGGAATGTACCATTGCAATAGCTGTAATTATCATTCCAATCGAAAGTCCAATCTTCTACGCCACAAACAATCACAACATAACATACAGCCAGAGTGGACAGACAACAGGATATGGAAACAGACTCTAGCATGTCCGAGGAAAGCTATATTACTGAAGAATCTGACTATACCACCAACGAAAGATCTGATGAATAAGAACACTCAGACTCAGAATCACCATGGGATATAATAGTAACCAGAGCCATGAATGGTAATCAGTCCGAATACGAAGAAAAGGTTGAAAAGTATATTGACGAAGGACATGAGGAAGATAAAGCACGCAAACTTGGATATAAAAAGATGTTCCGGGAATACAGAGATACGATGAAGGATACCTATCTCAATAATCTGTTCTGGATAGAGGATATGCGGAAAGACCCAGTGCATAGAAAGATAAAAAAGACAGTTCAGTGGTTGAAAGGAGAAAATGACTATGATACTAGAGAGGCCTGGAAGTATGCTGTAGAAAAAAGACAGTATCTGTTTGATGAAGCATTGAATGAATATAACCCACCATCGACAGAAGATAGCTATGACGCCATGTACAGGGTAAAGAACTGACATTTGGGTTGGGAGGAAGGGGTAATGCAGCCTATAACTATATAGTTATAGCCAATCACAAGCCTGGCAAAATGCAGAGTGACCCTTCACAGGTATTTAAGAAGTGAATATGAATCGTGTTTGTGTCAAAATGTTTAAAGAACCAGTTGGTCTTTTTTTTTGCTATCATCTCACCGCCACAACCACCACCACCACCAACACAATAGCCTATAATCCAACCAACACCACCGCCGCCGCCACTTAACAACCAATGGACACTACCATCACCGCCGCCGCCGCTGCCAAAAAGTGAATTGAGCACGCGAGCACTGCCAAAAACGTACTCGTGAGTCATATTAAATACTGGTGATCCATTAACATAACCTAGCACAAACATCAATAAATCGCCAGTTTTCTCTCCTTTTGGACGCGGACGTGATAGAAGACAGCTAGCAACCAACAAGGTGCATTAGAACCACTTGAATGGCCGCGATGAACGCGGACGTGATAGAAGACGCCCACAACACACTTTCGGTCGCGCATGTACACTGTGGTAAGGTCACACAACATCCCTGCGGGGTCACGTGTTGTTCCAACACGTCATTTCCGGTAAACATGCTACTTACAGTAGATACACACCCACTTCTGGTCTACATATGGGGCTACGCCCCACTTCCGGTCGCGCACGCGTCATATAATGAGGTCATACATCCTGCGGTGTCACGTGTTGTTCCAACACGCCATTTTCGGTCAACGTGGTCGTATAGGGCTTCAAATGGGGCTACTTCCGGTTGCGCATATAAAACACTTCATACATCCGGTCACATGATTTCCGCGTCCGATCATGTGAATTCCGGTGACCTCACCTCCGGTCTACGTCACTTCCGTTGACGTTGCTTCCGGCACCACCTCGTCAAATATTAGACGAACTGTGCTCATATACTACTGAAGCTATTTTTGGACTTCGTCATTTTAGCTCATGTAAGTCTTAAGGGTATGCCTCCATTATCCGCAGCTCCTCCTAAACTACTCGGTACTTTCAAATCAAATTTGCACAAATGCTTAATTATATATTGTAGATGTGCACCATTCATTTTTTTTTATTTAAATGATGATTGTTTGAACTTGTCATTTTTTCAGACTTTGTCATTTTAGCTTATTAGAGTCTTAAGGGTATGCCTCCATTAACTGCAACGCTTCCTAAACCCGTTGGTAATTTCCAACCAAACTTGCAGAATGCTTCAAATATATTGTAGATGTGCCAATGCATTTTAATTTTCTTTAACTTTGATTTTGTCGGATTATGTATGGACTTTGTCATTATAACAGTTAAGGAATTAAGTTAGTGCTGGCGACACATGCACTTTTCATAATTTTCTTTATATGGAAGCGTGTATGGATATGTTATAATACTTCCTAACTTTCGGCATTATGTTTTGTTTTTGCTTTTTTTGGGGGGGGGGGGGGGTATTGATTGTAATTCTGAACACCTGTTTGTAATGCCCTCATCTAATAATTTTACATTGCCAAGTTTTCTTGCAATTGACTCAAAGAGTGCCCTTTGGTTGTTTGAATCTTGTGATTGTCTTCCGTCTGGTAATGGATAACAGTATTTGTAAGAACAATTTGTCAGTTTATGCTATGTTTTTGATGATCCCGCATTCATGAGCGTGAAGCATGGATGTAGCATTGCTCGACATCTAGCAATGAATTCAGCTTTAACCGGTGCTAAGGACCGTCTTGACCTACTGTTAGGTATGAGCAAAGCTCAAGGCGACTTCAAGATGAAGAATAACAATAAAAGCGTTGTTCCATTGCTTTTTAACTATGTATTTGTAGATACTTTGCCTCATGTGCATTTACTCCACATCCTCTCATTGATTTTTCAAATGGGAAATCGGGGAAATGATACTAGTATAAATTTTAATCTTGAAACTGTTTTTTTTTTGGCGACAATTCTTTATCTGAAGACTAAACCCAAATATCTTCTTCTTTATGCAGCGCCTTACAAGGCGTTACACATCTGTTTCATCACAAAAAGTTACACTCTCCTCCGTTTTATTACCCCAAATCGAGGATCATCGGCATATTGATTTTGTCCTGTCTGTGAAGATAGACTTATTATATTTGGCAAGTGAATCGATCAAGTCAAGAGGAAAATATGCCCCCAAAAAATTAGGTCATGGCAAAGGTTAAGGTCAGAGAAGTCAAAATTTGAGATGCTTTTTTCATATGTTTTTCATGTGAAGAATAATAGGATCTTGCATAAGGTCAGATTAAAGATCGGGCTATCTTTCACAAGTGTAAGAAATTTCGTCTTTTCTCGAGTGGAGCGTAGCGGAACGAGAGTAAAAGACGTAGAATTTCTTACACGAGTGAAAGATATCCCGATCTTTAATTTTGATCTGATGCAAGATAATATTTCTTCCGTAAAAAGCGAAAAGAAACGTCTGGTAACCTTTACTGTTTGAACAACGTTGTCGCCATTTGAGTATTCTTTACATTGTGACGTCAGGTGTTTTATGACGTTAAGTCATGGTTACGATTGTTGTATCACAAAAATCAACACGTCTGGTTGGTCATTTACCGGTGTGAGATGAGGTCGCGTGTATCGATCTCACATAGGTCATCTCCCACTGTAAACCACCATTTACGGAAGAAAGATAACTCTTACAGAAATATGCAGATTCAAACTAATAAAATAGGTGCTTGGATATGTAGTGTTTCACAAACACATCTTGTTTTACTTTTCATTTCTAAAATTATTTAATTGTATCGTTACAATACATAAACGATGAAACAACGGCAGTAGAATACCGAAGGAACAAAGGAGTGGAATTTACAAAAATCAAAGTCCAAAGACATGGCCAAAACGAGAACACAGACAACAATGACGTTAGACACAGAAAACAATGACGTTAGACACAGAAAACAATGACGTTAGACTGATACAAAGTCACAACATTCAAAACAAAGGCACTCACAGTCTGAACTCCAGTGAAACTGAGAGTGACATCAGGTGCTCCGGAAGGGTCTCTACAGATACATGGTAGTGAATTATAACTAAATACCGAAGTTGCTGTGAATTTATTTTCTGCATATGCGCATTTCGACAACTTATGTCTCTTCAGTGCAGATAAACTCTAAACGTTTGGAAGACCATTAACTCAAAGATGTTTAAAAACTGATAGAGAGCAAGTAACCAATATGATCTAAATGTAAAGCCAAAATCAGCTAAGGACAGAACTTTGCATGAGGGAGATACTCCTTAGTTTTCAACAAAATTTACAAAAATTCAGATATTGCATGGTTTCAAATAGAATCGGCTTTCAGGTCAGCACCGAAGTACTAACTACTGGACTGGTGAATACCCTCGGGGACTAACAGTCCACCAGCAGAGGCACCGACCAAGTGGTAACAAATAACTAAAGTAAGTAATGGGATAACGCTTCCATTGTTGTTCTTCATCTTGAAGTCATCACGAGGCCTTCAACATATATTTTTTACCATTAAATATATTTCGCTTGCTATAAAAGTACCGATGTACTAATACAATTTAATGAATTTGATATTGTGTGGTTGACGTATGTAATTGTATTGTTAATATATATTATATGGAAAAGATCTTTGTAAGTTGAGATAACTGGTGTCCAGTTCATTTGTTGCAAATTTAAACAATAAAATAAGTTTAACCTAATATAACAAATATATCTTTAGTTTCGAAATTTCCTACCTATTATCTATTTCCATGTTACTTGCTTTAAATATACATTTATAATAGCATAATAGCATAATTACATTATGGATTCAGAAATAATCATAATATTGCTTGATCAAACTGTATCCCTTTGAGTAGAAAAGATGAACTTTAAAAAAATGATTAACGTACATGCAAAATGGATAGGTAAAATTATATATAGATAATTGGAGTACAAAAGGAATGACAAAGGGAAATAATGTATACACAAAGCGATTCAAGGATAATCCTGTTAATTTGTAGAACAAAATTTCGAACGTGCAATTATTATACCCCCGCTTTAGCGGGTGGTATATAGTGATCATGGTGTCTGTCCGTCCGTCCGTTCGATCGTTCGTCCGAAATGAAAACTAAATGACTGTACAGTTGAGAGTGTTTGATGGATGCAAGTATCTGAAAGATACACAAAACTGTAACAACTTCGATTTATTTATTTTGATTAATTTTCAAGTGCAGGTAGTTCGAGCATACATTGGTCACATCGAAAAAAAATATCATATAAATGAGATATTTTGAGACGCTGTCAAAACTATTCCATGCAAAAATGTATTAGGGACTATGTTTTCACTTTGCAACTCACAAACAAGATGGTTCGTGCGAACGTCTAGGCATTTCTACTTGGAAAATTTAATTCAAATGTATATTCATTATTTATCGATAACAATAGTCCATTTTAGTAAGATTTAAAAAGATCAATTTCAAACTTGTTTCTAATTTCTACTATTGTTAATTTAAGGTGTCTCAGTGGTATTATTCCGCCATTTTTGTCTAATAATTGTTCATTTAGGTTTCATTCATTAAGAAATTTAACAAAATAGTTATTAAAAATGAAAAGAAAGTTCAAATATATTTAAAATTTATATTCCTAATCATTTTTATAACATTTCCATTACAAAAACATGAGTTAAAACACATGAGCTTTAAATCTGTTGCTGGATTTACAGAACACAGAAATTATTCAAGGGAGATAATTTGATAAGATATTTTAACAAAGATATCACTAGAGAAATTAACATTTTGCAATTTTTCTCTCTTATTTCAACGGTGACCCCTAATTTTTATTTTTTATATGTTAACTACATAATGATAATTAAACACATGCAAAGTATGAAAAAAATCTACAATAGATTTTTCAAACTATCTTCTCATACGATCATTTTCCCTATCATTTCTTTGTAAAATTCTGAAATTTTCAATTTCAGATTTTGCGCTTAGATGCACGGTGACCCCCAAATTTTATTTTACATTTTGAACAATAATACAATTATGTTTCTACACAGAAAATTTTACAAAATTCTATAATAGGAAATTAATACCCTGCAGACACCTTAACCATAATTTCTTCCATTTTACACATTTGTTTTACTTGGGTTTGTATTGATATTTTGTATATACTTATTCTAATTAATTAATATACTTAACAGTTCTCGCCATGATATAGCTGAAATATTGTTGAAGTTGGCGTAAAACATCAATCAATCAATATTCCATTTGCAATTCCAGAATTAGGCTTTGCGTTTTAGTAAAGCATTTCAAAACTGGACAGACTAGGGGATTTCCAGCGTACACTAATAAAAATGTAAAAATTATTTCCTCTTGACCTGAACGGTTTAAAAACTTCCTTTGGTGAACTTAATCGAAAATTATGACCTTTCAATAGTCTATTTGTTTCGTTTTATATTTCAGTAGATTTCATTTACCAGGATTCAGATTTTATAAGGGTTTCTTCGGTAAATTTGATACGGAAGCGTATTGATATAACATGGAGAGAAAAAAAATCTCATGAATTGTGAGCTCATAATTATGAGATAATATCTCGTAATTATGAAATAATATCTTATAATTATGAGATAACATCTCGTAATTTGACGACTTGTCCAGTGGTCGTGATTTCAATTTTGTTTCTTCCCTTGAAAAACGGAATACATAACTGTATTATTTACTGCATTTCTCTCTTCATTATACTTATTTATTCTCCAGTTTTTCTATTCTTAATTCAGATTTCTTCACTTAGCAACTAATGTAACTGATGTGTCATTTTATACGGGAAACGGATATAAGCTTGTTTCCAAATCCAGTTTTGTTTATTGATTGTATTGTATTAATTTATGTATGTTTATCTGAATAAATATGTTTAAACCAAGCTTATCTCAAGCATATGTAAGGACGTGATAATCCCCTTCTTCGTGAATAAGCACGAGCGTCAGCGAGTACTTATCACGAAGGAGGGGATAATCATGGTTTTATAAATTTAGAATATTGTAAAGTACTCAAGAAATAATTACAATAATGAAACATTATAGACCCACAATAGATAGACTAATTTAGTTCAATTGGACTTCACCCATGCATGCCATAATGGGAGTAATTAAGGTCTATAGAAGACTGTGAAGGTGATAAAATGGGTGTTATAAATATTATTAGATGAGTTATTCATAATGGAGAAGGAAGGTTTAGAGCTTACAGAAGTGAAAAGAGATTATTTAGAATACAGTAAAGTGCTCTCGACCAATCAGGTAACATGATTTCAGTCTTATTTGTGAAGAACATAAGAAATAAGGTTTTTACTAAGGATTATCTATTGTATTAAACATGTTAGGGTCAATAGCTTTAAACTGCTTGGGCATTTCACTTAAATTGCAAAGCATAAGAAATAAGTGATCATGCGCTTAACTACCAGTATTACAATATTTTCAAACAATAACTTAACTTTTCACTTTAATACATAGGCAAATGGTCACCAATGCAAAACAAATTTTAAAAAAATAGATAAAAAAGGGGGTATCATTCACTGTTGTCTGTACTTTAATGAAAAGACATGGCAAGAATAAAGCATTAGCGAATACAAAGGGCGTCTCGGGGTTTGGAACCACCTTTTTGAAATATTATACGAAAAATTTACAGAAGTTAGGCAAATTGACAAAAATGTCAAAAATTAGTCTGTAACAACCATTTTCTGGACAATCCAGATGGAGGGCTGTATCTGCCATTGTAAAGGATGCAATATTAGAATTACATATTTTCAACAAAAAGTGTAAAAAAATCATCATTCTAAGTTATCCGAATTGTTATATGATCACAAATTATTAGACATAAGCATATTGTAATGATCAAATCGGGAAACCAGCAACGCACCCCCCCCCCCGAAAATGTNGAAAATGTATCTAGTGTAAGCATCATTGTGTCTCAGGTTCTTAATATACAACTGAATATTATATTATCTAAATCTTTGGTTAGCAACATAATTAAATAATCTCTTTTAAGTTCTGTAAGCTCTAAATAATAGATAACTCTGTGTAGTTCATAACACCCGTTGTATCACCCTCACAGTTTTCTATAGACCTTAATTACTTCGTTTATGATATGCATGGCTGAAGTCAAATAAGGCTAAATTAGTCTATCTATTGTATGTCTTTAAGGTTTGATTATTGCAATTATTTCTTGATTACTTTACAATATTCAAAATTTATAAGAACATGATTATTCCCTTCTTCATGATAATTACTCGCTGACGCCCGTACTTATTCACGAAGAAGGGGAGTATCATGATCTTACATATACGTAGATTATACTGACTTACAGTTTTATATTATGGTATATTATGGAACCTGGAGCTTAAAATACTAGTGTGAACCTAGCCTGCAATTCTCAGCCTGCAATTCTTCT
>MJUU01070264.1:5236-29198 GCA_002080025.1 Modiolus philippinarum
CACATGAATTCATGACGTATGAGGTTTATGTGCTTTGTCTAGCGGGCGGTAGACAGTCCACATAAATTCATGACGTATATACAATGTCTAATAAATCCATTATGTATACGGTAACTTTGTCATACAACAATTGACAAAGCAGAAAAATAATAAAGATTTATCAAATCCCTGAAAGAACACGCACAAATTCCTCCACAAGTTAACTCCGAGAAAAGTTTAGTCCAGCATGGTGTGATTAGTCTAGAATATTCTTCCGGGTCGCTGTTTTTATATCCTGATTTATAAAATCACTATTCGTATTATAACTATCCATTATTTTTTTTTTTTCCTCTGCCTGAAATAACATACCGTAAAAAAAGTAGTTTATGGAATTTTCTATTATACCGCTTAAAGGTAAACACAAATACAAAAATATATGTCGTTGTTTACCTAACGATGTACGTTGTAATTATAAATGGAAATTTTCTCGATAACTGCCAACAGCTTGATCTTGACGTGGTATTGATTTTGTCGCAGTTTCACTAAGGTGTATCGATTATCTATTAGGGGTACAAAAAGGAGATTAAATAGATGTTAACGTATTTGTCATTAAAAGTAATTTGTAAAATAGATTTTAACAAGTAAGGATTGTATTTCCCGATCAAAACAATGAAATATTTTCTTCTCTGGTAAGTTAAGATACAGAAAAGAATATTTATTTTTAGTAGTTAAATCAAGCGTATTTTTTGAGACCTGATTTCAGATATAGATTTCATATAGATTTATATAACTTTCAAATATGAATTTCATATCGCTAGAGTATGCCTGAGCTATACGTAGAAGACGTTTTTAAATGTTACAGACCAACTGAAGTTTGGGACAATTTTTACTTATAAAAAAATATGGCTCAGTGTTTAGATAAGAGTGATTAATTATGAAAGGTTAATTTCTTTAGTGATATCTAGATATATCCTCCAGATTTGACATATATAACGATTTAACAGTGAATTTTGGACAAATCTGAAATGTTGAAAATTCCCTTTTTTCATCAGTTTCGGGCAAAATATTAAGGCAACAAATGGCTGTTAAAATACCAAATTATGATATAATTCACACAAGATTGTCATATGCAACACTTGTTCGCGTATTCTGGCTTTTATTATGCGAACATAGACAAAATGGACAATTTTAGGAAACTTTACTCCTATTCCACTATTGTGTGCGTGTTCTGGTCATGTTTATATGTTTTATTTTGAAGAGGGGATGTGAGCGGATTTAAAAATAAGGATGGGTTAATTAATAAGTAGGGGAGGACGTGAGCGAGGGTTATTCCAGCCCATGGACCATGCTTTTAGATTTAAGGACAAATATTATCACCAATTCGATTTTACAAATAATTGATTCCAATTTTGGAAAATTTCTTAAAACTCTCAAGGAGAGATATTTCTGGAATTCTTCCTCGAAACCATACTCTGAATATATCTTATTCAAATCAGTCCTTTTCAATAAAATGGTTGCAATAATGTTGATTCTAATTTTTGTTTTTTGCCTGAAACTCTGCCTAGAAACCCTACTTTTTGAATACATTTTATTGAAATCAGTCATTCCAAATAATTGGATTGCAAAACATTATGATTCTTATTTGATAAATTTCCTGAAACTCTCAAAGACTCTAATTAGTAACCATATAGTTTGGATTTGTTTAAGTGAAATGAATTGTTTCGAATAATTGGATTGCGGTAATCTTGAACTTAGAATTAAAGGGGTTTATCTTGCAAGGTGTGGGGATATAACTATCGTTTCTGACAGCCTTTCTAGTTTTATTTTTGTATATTTTCTAATTAATGTATTATGTAATCAGTTCATACATTAAAAAGTATCCATGTGTTTTTCTTTCATGTTGAAGAATATATTTGTTGTTGTCTTCGTCCTTTCGTTGGGTGTTTTTAAGGTGAGTTATATGTATTTCGCTAAGTAAAACATGTGTCCAATGGTGTTGTTATATGAATATGTATTTTGAAATATAAAAATATCCAAGTTGCATGAAAAACAGTAAAGTAAGTGAGAACCGAACTTTCAGTCAAAAGAACGAACAATCCATGGACAAAGGCAACATCGGAAACACTAAGAAACAAGGACACCACTTGAGTACGGGACAAAAAAGAAAGAAATGAGGACACGCATACAGTGTTGTTAATTTAGTTATGCTGTACACGTGTTTCAAAGAGAATCCTCTTATTAGCAGCATTAAAATCGAATAACATGGAAAGCAATAATCCAAAAGTAGTAAAAAAAGAAGGACTCATTACCAAAAATGTCGAAAAGTAGTAAATAGCAAAGTAAAACATGTGTCCAGTAGTGTTGTTATATGTATTTCGCTAAGTAAAACATTTGTCCAGTAGTGTTGTTATATGTATTTCGCTAAGTAAAACAAGTGTCCAGTAGTATTATTATATGGATTTCACTAAGTAAAACATGTCTCAAGTAGTGTTGCTACATGTATTTCGCTAAGTAAAACAAGTGTCCAGTAGTGTTGTTATATGGATTTCGCTAAGTAAAACAAGTGTCCAGTAATATTGTTATATGGATTTCGCTAAGTAAAACATGTGTCGAGTAGTGTTGCTATATGTATTTCGCTAAGTAAACCAAGTGTCCAGTAGTGTTGTTATATGGATTTTGCTCAGTAAAATAAGTATCCATTAATGTTGCTATATGTATTTCGCTAAGTAAAACATGTGTCGAGTAGTGTTGCTATATGTATTTCGCTAAGTAAAACATGTGTCGAATAGTGTTGTTACATGGATTTCGCTAAGTAAAACAAGTGTCCAGTAGTGTTGCTATATGTATTCCCCTAAGTAAACATGCGTCCAGTAGTGTTATTATATGTTTTTCGCAAAAGTGAAACAAGTGTCCAGTAGTGTTGTTAAATGAATTTCGCTAAGTAAAAGTGTTGCTATCTGTATTTCGCCAAAGTAAAACAAGTGTCCAGTAGTGTTGCTATATGTAATTTCCTAAGTAAAACAGTGTCCAGTAGTGTTGTTATATGTATTTTGCCTAGTAAAACAAGTGTTCAGTAGTTTCGCAATATGTATTTCGCTAAGTAAAACAGTGTCCAGTAGTGTTGTTATAGTAAAACAAGTGTCCAGTAGTGTTGCTATATGTATTTCGCTATGTAAAACAAGTGTTCAGTAGTTTCGTTATAAGTATTTCGCTAAGTAAAACATGTGTCAAGTATTGTTGTTATATGTATATCGCTAAAGTAAAACAAGTGTCCAGTAGTGTTGTTATTTGGATTTTGCTAAGTAAAACATGCGGCAAGTAGTATTGTTATATGTGTCCAGTAGTGTTGCTATATGTATTTCGCTAAGTAAAGCAAGTGTCCAGTAGTGTTGCTATGTGTATTTCGCTAAGTAAAACAAGTGTCCAGTAGTGTTGTTATATGGATTTCGATAAGTAAAACAAATGTC
Organism: Modiolus philippinarum; assembly: GCA_002080025.1. NCBI lineage: Eukaryota > Metazoa > Mollusca > Bivalvia > Mytilida > Modiolidae > Modiolus > Modiolus philippinarum. The sequence continues at coordinate 8,683 of MJUU01070264.1, forward strand.
CAGTAGTGTTGCTATATGTATTTTGCCATGCAAAACAAGTGTCCAGTAGTGTTGCTATATTTATGTCGCTAAGTAAAACAAGTGTCCACTAGTGTTGCTATATGTATTTCGCTAAGTAAAGCAAGTGTCCAGTAGTGTTGCTATATGTATTTCGCTAAGTAAAACATGTGTCCATTAGTGTTGCTATATGTATTTCGATAAGTAAAACAAATATCCAGTAGTGTTGCTATATGTATTTCGCTAAGTAAAACATGTGTCGAGTAGTGTTGGTATATGTATTTCGCTCAGTAAATCATGTTTCAAGTAGGGATTTATGGGAGTTGGTGCAGGAAGTTAAAAAATGGAAGGCACTCTTCAGACACAACAAACTGATTACAGTTTGAAATTACAACCTATAAAATAAACGCCTTGCTATGCTCTTAAAAGGAAATGGGGAGCTAACTTCTTTCATATGGGATCAAACAGGGTACTCAGCTCAGAACCTAGTTAAACATCATTTCTATTTATGTGTAATACATTCTAATAATCTCCGTTTAAGTGACAAAACAACGGCAGTAGAATACCGAAGGAACAAAGGGGTGAAATTCACAAAAATCGAAGTCCAAAGACAGGGCAAAAACGAGAACACAGAAAACAATGACGTTAGACACAAAAACAATGACGCCAGACAGATACAAAGCACAGAACCAGAAACCACAACATTCAGAACAAAGGCACTCACAGTGTGAACTCCAGTGAAACTGAGAGTGACATCAGGTGCTCCGGAAGGGTAAGCATGTCCTGCTCTGTTAACAGCACCCGTCACACCGTAAGTGAGGCATATATGTTTTTGAAAAATCTGTAAGGTAGCTGATTGGTTATTGTCTTTCGCTAACCCTGAGACATAACCAATTAAAAATCTTGGTACATGTTACTTCTCTAACCCTAAAACGGTACCAAGTTAAATTTTGAAAAGCTTTTGTAATCATCGAGTATTCAAACATGGACAGGGACAGATCGGTACTACAAACATAACTAACTAAGACAAAACTAAAATATAACAAGACAACACAAAAAACAAACCAAACTATACCAAATTTTAACGGATTGTATATGAATTACATTTTATTGTGATCTTACAATACAAACACCAGATTGCAGAATATAATTGAAAATTGAACTGTATTTGGAAAATCAAACTTTGATCATTCGAAGATCAAATCCATAGAAGGTACATGAAACAGTTCAATGTTTATCCCAACGTGGACGAACATGTATAGTTTGTTTCGTAAATCACGAAAAGGGGGAAAAATGACACACTATGACATATATGACATCTAGCTAAATGTGACATCTAGGAAAACGAATTACCAAAATTCATAATTTTTTTTTGTCTAGTCACCTATATCTACTTTCATATATAACTACCGTTTTGTAATTTTATTATGAATAATTCATCACCTTCTATTGACAATACTCTGGTTTTATGCTGAAATTCTTAAATGTAATGACAACCACACCTTTGTTTTAGGCCGTTTTAGACGCTTGTGTCTAATTTATGCCCTTTTATGATTTATTTCATCTGAAATAATAGTTTTCCTCTAAAAAAGTTTTTTTTTATTGCAAGATGAATACAGGTATGACGATCGCAGAATATAAGCAATAACTTTAAAAGTCGTCTATTTACCCGGTACACCAGCATGTTAGGCTATAACAACCTCTTAGTATCTACTGTAACTTCAAATTTCGTCTATTTATCTAGTAAGTCAGCCTGACTGAGAACATCTACAATAACATCAAAACTCGTCTTTTTATCTATTAAGTTAGAATGTTGGGGTGAACAAACACCAACAAACTCTTAGCGTATACAATTACTCCAAATGTTGTCTATTCACCCAGTAATTCAGAATGTTAGTCATAACAACCTCAGTGCATCTACAATAACTTCAAAGTCGACTATTTGCTTACTAAGGAAGAATTTTTGGGGTATAATAATCTCATATATAATAACTGCAAAAGTTGTCTTTCCGCCCAATTTGTCAGGCTGTCGGGGTTTAACAACCTAAGATCATCTACAATAGCTTCAAAGGTCGTCTATTAATCTATAAAGTCAGGCTGTTGGGGTATAACAATCTCAGAACATCTACAATAACTGCAAAAGTCGTCTATTCGCCCAGTCAGTCAGAAAAAATATTCTTAATGAAAAACAAGACGTTTGACGCTACAAAAAGTGCTTATGAAGTTAGAATATAACTTTCTGGACAAGGAAGCCACCATGTTTTTGTACAAATTAGGAGAACTGCAATGCAAAAGAGAACAAAAGATAGTAAAAATTTGATTAAATATGGTTAAAATATGTTGTCCATGAAACTGAATGACGCATTGGCAATTCCTTAATCCAACAGAATAAGAAACTCTTATATTTACGATACAACCAGCCCCTTTTAGTAACAATTGTAAAATATTGAACTTTATGGGCTTCATTCGAGAAAAAGAAGCTAATATGACAAAAATAAAAATTCTAATCGAGAGTGGAAGCAAGTTTATATCAAATATCGCAATTTTACACACTATAAATTTAAATAAACATTGACAAGAGCATCACCTATGTAACAATACTTGTTTCTGTGTAAAACCTAAATCTTTAAATATACAATTCTCAAATCGCGGGTCATTAATGCACAGCAGGATATATTTCTTATGTAAATTAGTAATTAATTCATATATGATGAATAAAACGATATGGAGTAAATGCACATGAGACAAAGTCTCTACAAATACATGGTAAAAAACAAGCAAAGGAACAACGCTTTTATTGTTGTTCTTCATCTTGAAGTAGGGACAAATATTTCCAAACACCAAAACTATATCCTTTGTGCCAGTAAATGTGTTGTTAATTCCTGCATAGTGTCATTTTGTCATATCTATGTTTTCCGAACACTGTTGATACCTTAATTCTTTTGCTAAGTAAACAAAGCTGTCAACCTTTTTTATAGATTTTATTATAAAACATCAAGTACATTAATTTGTAATAGGCTTAAACAAAACACATAATGAAATTTTGCAAAAAGCTGTCACAAAGCAAAACCATATCAAAAATAGAAAAGTACAACAACAACATGTATACGTAGTTGCACAGTGATTTTAATTTAAAGAAATTCAAACCACAATTTCAAAGCTCATGAAGACACTCTTTCATTTAAAAACACCATAAAACATTGTATTTGTATAGTGCAAGATCTATAGTTTCTTATCAGACCAATAAAAAATCAACAACATTACCAAGACAAGTTACCTAATACTGTACATTCCATATCAACATGATCAAAAACGGGTTGAAAATAAAGTTTCTTGCAGTCATATTAGGTGCTATCTAATACTCTTACTAGTGTCATGTAATGTTAACATAAAAAAATCTTATTATCAAGGTTTACTGTGAAGTCAGCAAATTGAAACCTTATGTAAACAAGAAAGTCAAAATATATTGTTCGTTCTTGGTGTGTTTGAAAATACGGGTAGAGCAGGTAAACAGTATTAGAAAATGATTAAAAAGGTCAATACACATCATTTTTGGATTTATTTATCTCACTTAAACACAGAAAAATTGTTTATAGAGTTAAAAAGGTAATTATAAACCTCGGTCAGTTATCTCCCTGTACCAAGTTTTTATATATGGTTAAAGTGGAGATAATTTTAATTAGCAATACAAGAACCTCTTTTGATATTGAAATTTAAAATGATCTCCACTTTGACCATACAGATACCAACCGATGTTCCTTATTGGATCGACACTACAAAATTGTGAATTGTTTTGATTAGTAAGCTAGAAATGATGTCTGCTGCTAATAGAAAAACACCAGTCAACATTTATTGTTTAACTCTTTTTGCATGAGAACCAGAGTGACAAAGGAAAAAATCAAATGATGTTTTTGTAAATATTCTCTAAATGCACTTAAAAGGTTGATTCAGATTAAAAGACAAATTAAGTTGATAAATTAGTTAAGTATGAGCTAAACATTTTATGTTAACCTATCATGACAACTGTCACTAAAAATTATAAATCTTTCAATGGTTGGAATTCGGGAGGTCCCTCCTTCCAATGTGGCGGCTCTGTTTTCTTGACACTTGGCCTATCCTGTACAAAGTCATGGTATTCCTTGATTCTGGGAAATTTTTCAAGATTCAGTCCCAACCTCTTAGTCCAGGCGATGTAGGGGAAGAAAAACACATCTGCCATTGTGAAGTCATCTGTAGCTGCATATTTAGTCTACAATTTAAAAAAAAAAGATAATACTTATTGGACATATACTAGTAGCCATGATTGCAATCGGTATGGAATAACAGAGCTGTCACGTTTATACTACTTTATCGGTAATTTGTATGAGTTTCCTTTTATCTGTTGAGGCAAATATTTTCAGTATTTGCTATTGGTAAAAAGTAACTTAAGCCACGCCTACCTTGTCAATCAATGCATAAATGTGAACAAGGAAATATACATCTACAAAAATCGTAAAGGATCACACGAATTCTTTTACCAATCAATAGTCAATTTCATGATTTCTTTGAAATGGATTTTCATTTTTCAAAATTTGTTGTATCAAATGAATTCATTAGTTAACGATAAAAATAATAATAGAAGTTTTGTTTTGGATACTTCAATATCGTCTCCAATAATAGACTCACCCACAAAGTCCATTATGTCGACAATATTTTTGGTATCCGAAACTAAACTTCCATTATTCTCTATTTGAATTATTCAAAAAATTTACCTGGAATCGAAAAGAAGAAAAAAATCAATGAAAACTACGTCTTCCCTTATTATACTTCTGGTATAAATATCACTATAATAGTTGAAAAGGTAAAAAAAAACTCATTTTTGGGAAGATGTCATAAAATTAAACAATGGAGCAATGCTGAGATTCAACCTGGAATGAAGATGGACAAAATGGTGAACTTTCATGACATTTGCATCAAAATCAGGTATTATTGGGCCAAAAGTTTCATCATACGGGGTGTATATATCTCAACTAATGCGATTCGCAAGTGTCTATCCTTGACAACTTAAATGGACTTTTAACCTTACTATCACATAAAAAAATTTACAACGGGGTTAAAGATTACATAATTTGTTGAACACATTTAAAAGTTTTATAGAACATATGAACCTTTAATATTTAGACATGATTTTACTAGCAAACAGCTTATTACTAAGGAGATTCCTCACCATCATGTTTATGGAAATATTGTTAAAAATGTCCAAAACTGAAGAAAAAAATCCAGCAAAAACTTTAACGTAACTTAGATTCTTTTCGCAAAAGGGGATATTGTTATAGGTAATTAAATATTGTAAATATTATATAATGCATTTTATTCATTGTTTTTATTTTGTACGGCCTTAATATTATGTAATTTGTTTGGCCTAATTATGTAACTTGTTTACAATAAACAATGGTCAAGGTTATTACACTTTAGAACATATGGAAATTTCTAGAATTTAAATTCAGTTTTTAACACATAAAATTTTCTAGAGATTTTCCTTACATAACCATTTTAGTCATGTGATTATTATTTGATTAGAATGTTCTAGTTATGAATTTTCTGGAAATAATAAATGTATATAATTAAGGTAGCAGAAAAGGGTTCAGTTGGTCAGTTTAAAAAGTTTATACAGGATTAATTAGTTAATACAGGATTATCACCCACATCTTTCGTATTGGAAATCGACATAAATTATTGTGAAACTATTATCAACTTTTCAGCGTCTCATCAACAGTGTTATTTCTGGAATTGACGGTTGTGGAGCATACATTGATGACATTCTTATATAAAGTGACACTTGGGAAGAACATCTTCAGATACTTCGAACTTTTTTCGAACGTTTAAGCTGTGCTATGCTAACAGTCAACATCTCCAAGAGTGAATTTGGATGTGCTTATGTAAACTATTTGGGACATGTTGTAGGTCAGGGTCAGGTAAAACCTATTGATGCTAAAATAAGTGCTATTTCTAGTTTTCCTAAACCTGAGAATAAGAAACAATTGATGCGTTTTCTGGGAATGGCTGGATATTATAGAAAATTTTGTCAAAATTTCTCTTCAATTAGTGAGCCGTTGACTAAACTATTGAGAAAAAATGTAAAGTTCATTTGCTCTAAAAGTTGTGATACAGCATTTGAAGAACTTAAAGCCATCCTAGAAAGTGCGCCAGTTTTAGCAACACCTAATTTTGATTGTCAATTTAAATTAGCAGTAGATGCCAGTGATGTTGCTGCTGGCGGTGTTTTATTACAAGAAGGTAAAAGTGGTATAGATCATCCTATTTGTTATTTTTCTAGAAGTTTTAATTAACACCAGAGAAATTATTCCACCATTGAAAAAGAATGTTTGTCTCTGATTTTGGCTTTACAACATTTTGAAATTTATGTTACAGCTTTAATTCAGCCCATTATTGTATATACTGATCACAACCCTCTTAAATTTATTCACAAAATGAAAGATAAAAATCAAAGACTTTTGAGGTGGAGTTTGACTTTACAAGGTTTTAATCTAGACATAAGACACATTAAAGGAAAAGATAATGTCATTGCAGAAGCATTGTCAAGAGTTTGATCAATTTCATAACACCTCATTGTTTATTTTAAATGTTTTTCATTGCATCCAAACATTTTCTTTCGGGGGAGGTGTTATAGGCAATCAAATACATAGAATTTTCTATAGGTTTTCCTTACATAACCATTTTAGCCATGTGATTATTATTTGATTAGAATGTTCTAGTTATGAAATAATAAATGTATATAATTAAGGTAGCAGAAAAGGGTTCAGTCGGTCAGTTTAAAAAGTTTATACAGGATTAATTAGTTTATACAGGATTATCACAACATCTTTTGTATAGGAAATCGACATCAATTATTGTGAATCTATTATCAACTATTTAGTGATGATTATAAGGATTATTCTATTGCACATTTATCGGTGGAATTAAGTGAACTGTTTATTTGGATTATTACTTGGACTTCATTGTTGTCAGATAAGTCATATATTGTATATTTAATTTGTAAAATCATTATTTTTGTCTTATTAAAAGTTAATTTGGAGCCAATTTTGTTTTATCTTTGCTGACTTCAATTTACAATTATTTATTGGTCGTTTCTGCCACATAACAGAAATTGGGGGCTCGTCCGGGATCTACGAAATTGTTTAAAAAAGATAAATTATTATATTTTTGTTAAAAAGAAAATTTTTAAAAGTCAGCAATAATTTTTTTACAAGATGTCATTTGATCCAGAACAATTCATGTCTACGTGTCAGGTGGAGAATTTTGAGAAGCTTAAAAAGGATGAATTAATTATCTTAAGAAAACATTTGAAATTGAATGGCAAATCTGGAAAGAGAAAATTTGAAGTTCAAAATGTGATTGCAAATTATTTGGTTGAAGAAGATTATTTTGGCGACTTTTGGCATTCAAACACCTGATTTGGAAATTAAAATATTAGAAATTCAGAAAGAATTAGAAATTAGAAAATTAGAATTGGAAAGAGAAAGAGAAGAAAAGGAAAGAGAAAGAGAAGAAAAAGAAAGAGATAGAGAAACAGAAGAAAGAAAATTTAAATTAGAAAGAGAACTTAATTTTCAATTAGAAATGAAAAAATTGGAATTGGCTGAAAAGAATCAGCACCTTTCTCAGAATTCTCAGACATTTGATGTTGCTAAAAATATCAGGTTGGTCCCTCCTTTTCAAGAAAAGGATGTTGACAAATATTTTCTGCATTTTGAGAAAAAAGCTCAGAATTTGAAGTGGCCAAAACATAATTGGTCAATGTTATTACAGAGTGTGTTAATCGGTAAAGCCAGGGAAATTAACACTAAGTTATCGGTAGGACAGGCTTCAGATTATGACACTGTAAACGAGTTAATTCTTAAAGCCTTTGAACTTGTCCCTGAAGCTTACCGGCAAAAATTTAGAAATGCAGAAAAACAGAGTGACCAAACCTATGTAGAGTTTGCTAGAACAAAAGAGCAACTATTTGATGGTTGGTGTTCATCAAAGAAAATAAATAACAGTCATGAGAAATTACGTCAGCTAGTTTTAATTGAAGAATTTAAAAGGTGTATTAATACTGACATTAAAACTTTTATTGATGAACAAAAAGCTGAAAGTTTGGAAATTGCTGCACGTTTAGCTGATGATTTTTCACTTACTCATAAAACAATTTTTAAATAAACCACAGAAATTTTTCAGAAATAACAGTTCCACAAATTTTTCACCCCAAACCTACAAATGATGTAAATAGTAGGCAACGTCCAGTAAATAGCTCGTCCAAGTCCTATCCTCCCTCCCAATCACAGAGACCATTCAAGTCGATTTTCTGAAATTTTTGTAAGATAGAAGGCCATTTGATATCTGACTGTTATAGGTTAAAGCCAAGGAAGGAAATTGAAGTAAAACCCAGTGGTTTTGTTGAGTCGTCACATTGTTTGCCTCATTTTGGTACAGATGTGCATAGTTCTTTTTCTGAGGTGAAGTCTGTTTCTGATCTTGTTAGTAAGGTCGAGGTCAAATCCCCATCTAGTTTCATTATGGAGATTTTTGAACCATTTATTAGTGATGGTTTTTAGTCGCTTTCGAGTGATTTTTGTAATTCTACCTCTATTCAAATTTTGAGAGATACTGGAGCCTCTCAGTCTCTTTTGCTGGCGGAAACCCTGACGTTTGATGATATTTCTAGTACTGAGAGAAATGTTCTTATTAAAGTGGTAGACTCTAGTGGTTATACTGCTATTCCTCTCCATAATGTTTATTTGTCTTCGGATATTGTTTCTGGACCTGTGACCTTAGGTTTCAAGTCATCATTGCCCTTTGAAGGTGTTCAACTTCTTCTTGCTATGATTTAACTGGGGATAAAGTTCAAAGAAATCCTATTGTGACAGACAAGCCTTATTTTGATCAAGTTCCTGATTCTGCTGAACAGGAGTTTTCTGAGTTGTATCCTGCCAGTGCAGTTACTCGTGCTATGAAAAAGAAATGTGTTGAAGCTCAGAAAGTTGAGGAAAATAGCACTGATAGTTTTAATTTGTCGGATACATTTATGAGTCAGCTTGGTGATGTTGGTGTCAAAACAAGCAAGCCCTTAGAGTTTTCTAATAGTTCATTGGTTCAAGGTGATGGTTTTTCTATGTCTACGTTTAGCAATGAGCAACATAAAGACCCTGAAATTTCATGTCTTTTTAATAGGGCTGTTGATGAAGGTGAGTGTTTGCAAGAACCTGTTACTTATTTCACCAAAAATGGTATACGTAAATGGAGACCTTCTGATGTGTCTGCTGATGCAGAGTGGGCAGTAAAGTATCAAATTGTAGTACCAAAGGTGTATAGAGCTGAGATATTAAGCATGGCCCATGATACTCCCTTGTCAGGACACTTAGGTATTAATAAGACTTACAACAAAATTTTAAATTATTTTTATTGGCCTAATCTTAGAAAAGATGTCTCTAATTACTGCAAGTCTTGTCATACATGTCAGTTAGTAGGGAAACCAAACCAAGTTATCCCAAAAGCACCTCTTCAGCCAATACCTTCCTTTGAGGAGCCTTTTTGTAGAATATTAATAGATTGTGTAGGGCCTTTACCAAAGACTAAATCTGGTAATCAATGCATGTTAACTATCATGTGTGCATCCACAAGATTTCCTGAAGCTATTCCTTTAAGAAACATAAAGACTAAAACTATAGTTAGGGCTTTAACTAAATTTTTTTACTTTGTTTGAACTACCTAAATCTATTCAATCAGACCAAGGTTCAAACTTTATGTCAGGTATTTTTCAGCAAGTAATGTATGAATTAGGCATGAAACAGTACAGATCATCTGCATATCACCCTGAAAGTCAAGGCGCCTAAGAACGATTTCATCAAACCTTAAAAATATGATGCGGACCTAATGTTTTGACACAGAGAAAAATTGGGATGAAGGAATTTCTTTTCTTTTACTAGTATTTGCTGTAAGAGAAGCAGTCCAGGAATAATTAGGTTTCAGTACATTTGAATTAGTTTTTAGACATACAGTTAGGGATCCAGTCAAACTTTTAAGCGAGAAAGTTTTATCTGATGAAAAAGACCATTTAAATCTCCTTGATTATGTTTCAGACTTTCGCACTAAACTTGTTAAAGCTTGTGATCTAGCCAATAAAAATCTTAAGTCTAGTCAAGAATCTATGAAAGCCAAGTATGACCAAAATTCTGTAAAACGCAATTATGACCCTGGTGATAAAGTACTTGTATTACTTCCTGTTCCTGGAAAGCCACTTGAAGCCAGATATTTTGGTCCATATATTGTTGAAAAGAAAATCAGTGATTTAAATTACATTATTAAAACACCTGACAGACGTAGACAAAACAGGTTGTGTCATGTAAACATGATAAAACCTTATATAGATAGAAATAGCACAAATATTGTACATTCTGTAAATATAGTTAGTGTTGACCCTGACAATGCTGAAAATGACTTTTGTGAAAAGATTGATTCGCCATCTATCACACCGAAGCTGGAAAATTCACAGATTCTACAAGATTTAGATTCGAAATTTCAACATTTACCAACGATTCAAAAGGACCAGTTGAAACATTTACTCCGTGAATTTGAACATTTGTTTCCGGACATTCCGACACGAACTGATAAAATGTTTCATGATGTCGATGTTGGTGATTCAGTACCGATAAAACAGCACCCATACCGACCGAAACCGATCAAACAAAAGTACCTGCATGATCAAATTCAGTATTTGTAAAAAAATGACTTTATTGAACCAAGCAAAAGCAATTGGAGCTCGCCTTGTATTCTAGTGCCAAAATCTGATGGAACTTATCGTATGCGTACGGACTATAGCAAATTAAACAGTGTTATAAAAACTGACTCATTTCCAATTCATTTCCAAATTGACTTATTGAAAGGATTTTATCAAGTTCTTCTTACAGAGCGCGCAAAAGAACTTTCCGCTTTTGTTACACCGGATGGACTTTTCCAATACAAAGTGATGGTTTTTGGCATGAAAAATTCGCCGGCAACTTTTCAGCGTCTCATCAACAGTGTTATTTCTGGAATTGACGGTTGTGAAGCATACATTGATGACATTCTTATATAAAGTGACACTTGGGAAAAACATCTTCAGATACTTCGAACTTTTTTCGAACGTTTAAGCTGTGCTATGCTAACAGTCAACATCTCCAAGAGTGAATTTGGATGTGCTTATGTAAACTATTTGGGACATGTTGTAGGTCAGGGTCAGGTAAAATCTATTGATGCTAAAATAAGTGCTATTTCTAGTTTTCCTAAACCTGAGAATAAGAAACAATTGATGCGTTTTCTGGGAATGGCTGGATATTATAGAAAATTTTGTCAAAATTTCTCTTCAATTAGTGAGCCGTTGACTAAACTATTGAGAAAAAATGTAAAGTTCATTTGCTCTAAAAGTTGTGATACAGCATTTGAAGAACTTAAAGCCATCCTAGAAAGTGCGCCAGTTTTAGCAACACCTAATTTTGATTGTCAATTTAAATTAGCAGTAGATGCCAGTGATGTTGCTGCTGGCGGTGTTTTATTACATGAAGGTAAAGGTGGTATAGATCATCCTATTTGTTATTTTTCTAGAAATTTAATTAACACCAGAGAAATTATTCCACAATTGAAAAAGAATATTTGTCTCTGATTTTGGCTTTTAAACATTTTGAAATTTATGTTACAGCTTTAATTCAGCCCATTATTGTATATACTGATCACAACCCTCTTAAATTTATTCACAAAATGAAAGATAAAAATCAAAGACTTTTGAGGTGGAGTTTGACTTTACAAGGTTTTAATCTAGACATAAGACACATTAAAGGAAAAGATAATGTCATTGCAGAAACATTGTCAAGAGTTTGATCAATTTCATAACACCTCATTGTTTATTTTAAATGTTTTTCATTGCATCCAAACATTTTCTTTCGGGGGGAGGTGTTATAGGCAATTAAATACATAGAATTTTTATAGAGGTTTTCCTTACATAACCATTTTAGTCATGTGATTATTATTTGATTAGAATGTTCTAGTTATGAAATAATAAATGTATATAATTAAGGTAGCAGAAAAGGGTTCAGTAGGTCAGTTTAAAAAGTTTATACAGGATTAATTAGTTTATACATGATTATCACGCACATCTTTTGTATAGGAAATCGACATCAATTATTGTGAATCTATAATAATTATCAACTTTATAGTGAGGATTATAAGGATTATTCTATTGGACATTTATTGGTGGAATTAAGTGAACTATTCATTTGGATTATTACTTGGGCTTCATTATTGTCAGATAAGTCATATATTGTATACTTAATTTGTTAAATCATTATTTTTGTCTTATTGAAAGTTAATTTGGAGCCAAATTTGTTTTTTCTTTGCTGACTTCACAATTATTTTTTGGTCGTTTCTGCCAAATAACAATATGAACAGGATATTCTTCACGATTCCGTTAAATCTGCTTTGGGATCTAGTGACATGAAGATTTTTTATGTATACTGGCTTCTCACTGATACTGCCAATGTCTACTGATATCCATGATGATTCTTTACCAAAGAAGATCAACATTGTTTTACCAGTGGACTAGACTCCTTGAGTTAGCCGACAGTTAAGGTAAGTTTGTTTATTCTTTCCTTTTTAAGATTGTGGTTTTGGAGTTAGGAGTCCACCTGAATTCGAATTTATTTGTATGTTTATTATACTATAGGGAAACGGGATAGAGAAAATGGAGGTTTGGGTGTTTGGGTATCAATAAACCGGTTTAATCTACCTCTAGCTCTTGCTAGTGCCGGTGCTAAGTCCGGTTATGCCGAGTGTCTATCATTGTCTGCGTTTGTGTTTTGTCTTTTTATTGTGTTTCTCTTGTGCAGTTCCCAAGTAGATTGTGGCATGTAATTGTAATTTTCGGCCATTGTAAGTTTTCCTGTGATCATCTCTACGTTAACTCATAATAAGCTTTATTGTTTTTCTTTCAATTAACTCTACACATGAATATATGTAAATGCTCGCTCAATTTGTCGAGGATATATTTTTGTACAAGCTTATTGTAAGGACAATACTTGAAAAGACGTAGACTACTGTGTTATATGATTTTGTAAATGGCTTATAAACTTATAATGTTATTGTTATTTATGTAATACTAGACAAAAACTTTTGGAAGCAATGCAACTGTTTTCTCAGACGATGAACAATCATGTGGTTTGACAGGAATCTAATCAATTACACTTTCGGAGCACCCCTGATGATACCTCAAGTTTTTGTAAGGGTTCATACCTCTTGAAGATACTGTTCCCATACACCAAGTTCAGTTAAAAGGACTTTCTTGTTGTTTTCCATTTCTGTATTAAAATTCTGAAAAGTAGGCAAAATTCCAAAATTTAGTAATTTTGTACTTTATTTGATTCCTGCTGCCAGGAAATTGTAACACAAAAATAACATTTTAATTTAGAACTAAAATAGTTGCTCCTTCATGCATGTATCTAGATCTGTTCTAAGCTGAGTTTGGTATAAATTAATAGACTTTCATATCACTTGTTAGTCATCATCTCATAGGAATATATCTAGGTAAAAAAAGAAAATAATCATGATTTAAAATAATTATTATACATCAAAGGAGTATTAGTAAAGGAAAAATACCAGCTGAACATATTTAAAAAATGCAATGGTCTTATTTTCCTGATGTTTTTTAAGCTTGAAAATGGCAGGGAAAGGTTTCCTCTAAATTATGCCACACTGAGACAATAGAACATTAATCAAAGCTCCGATGGAGCTGAATCTCGAAGCCCTGAAAATCTACACGTGGCAAAACTTCGTATTCATCCAAAGAACTGCTGCATACGTCTGCATGTATTAAGTTATTCCGTAATACGTGAAAATAATCGGATTGTGTGATTTCGCATGTCGATTTCATTGCTATAAATATATGCAATACACTGTCACAGGTAAACACATGTTATTTTTATCGTTGACAATTACTGCGCGACAGGTTCGTTGATCCGAGACGCAATTTAAAAAAAAACGAGTAATTTGATAAGCAAGCATATTGTGTTCAATTTGATAAGACAACACCGTATTCAACTCAAGAAAATGAAGAAATATAACTTAAAAACACTATGTATACGATTTTGAAAGAAACTTGCGCACTATATTTTATCGGAAGCACGAAGATCATCTTTTAGGGCTGTTAATAGGCTTGAAGCCTCACGTGATTTTTTTCTTGTCATATTAACATCTCTTCAGCCATTTCATGGCTTCGAGATAAAAACCTGTTATGCAGCAATTTATTTTTAACCTGAATATAAGTATAACCCTGAGAAACTGAAAAATGAAATTTATATTACTAAAAACATCACCTTTTCATCATTTTACTTTTTGTCTTATAATTATACCTGAACTGAAGAGACGAGAATTGTTGAAAGAGCAGCATGTAAACAGATACAATCCCAACTCGAATCTCTCTTACCCTTTTGGTGACATATAAATCTACTGAAGTCAAACTATGTCTCAGAAATGGTGACAATAAAAGTCGACAGCGTCACTATGAACAGATTTTCTCAGTTTGAGAACATTTCCAAACACTTAACCATATCTGAAAGAATATCTGTTCTAAAAGCTACTTGGCATCCTGGAATCTTCATGGTGCTAGCACTATGGATGATTTATAATAGGATTCATCATTAAACGTCAACGCCAAACTTAAATAAAACATTTTGTGTTGACTAAAAAGGATACCCAATCTTAAATGCCTACCAACACCTCCAGTGATGAATTTGACCTTTGTATCAGAGATACATTCAATTTCAACGGAATAAGTACTCGTTATAAGAATATTAGTTTGAGCATAGTAATCAATCACCATTGTAGCATAAATGATGTCAAATTCCTTAAATTTGACAATGGACACAATGCTACTAAATCAAGTTTGGCCAATGAGCGACGAAAGCCCCCGAGGTTCTTTAGTGTTTGTAAACATAATATTTTCATATTAAATGTTTATTCGCCTAATGGAGGTTCGTTTCTCATGTTTTCGTATTTGTGCAAGATTTTCGGTCGGCTCTGGTGTTATACAATTAAAAGCATTATATTGTGTGTACACGGAGCCTTTAATTTTTCCATAATTTCATTTTATATATCTTTATGGCTATTCTGTTTAAATTTCCCTAAATCCTATTTATTTTGTCGCATTCTTTCATTGTCAAACATCGCTAATATTTAAATTATGAAAGATTCAGAGGAGTTTCCCGCCAGAAGTCCGGGACAATATAATAACCGAAAAGAAACATAAAAAAAAACATTCTATAAGATAGAGCTCATAATGAAATCCATCGTGATTTAGTTCATTCCGTAACTCACTTTGTCCCTTTTCTCAACTTTTGTATCACGTAACTTATACACTATTCCCACCATAAGTTTCGTATGCAAGTTCTCTGATATCTAAAATAAAAATTAAACAGTTTGTTAACTGCTATGATGATTAAAATAACACATCAATATGTAATCAATTCTCTGAAGCATACAATAATAAACATACATGATCAACAACTAAAAAACTTTTGTGTTGGTTGCAAAAGTAGATACAAGCAGGGTAATTCTGGTAAACGTGGTTTATTAATGCAGGTTTTTATGTTGATGATATATAAACCTGAACCATTTTCTGTCAGCATTTGTAATTTTACATAGGAGTTGTGACATGCATGGTATTTGTTTAACCGATACTTGTTAGACAATCTTAACTTTCCATTGTGATTGAAAATGAAATTCTTTTCATTTGATTGGTGTATGGTTGCCACGAAACGGGCATCCCTTTTTACAAAGGACAATTTTTCAAAAGCATATTAAGCAAATATGCGGGTACATGGAAATAAGATGTGATCTACAAGAAAAGGACTACGCCTTCCACTTTTGAAAAAAAAAAACTTTTTGGATCATGGCGATCATGGTTGCTAAGGTGGTGTCCAAGACGCATAACACGGCCATTTTTGTCATTTGCAAGCAAGACACTTCATGTGATCCTCAAATACATTTTCAAGGTCAAAGGTAACAATCAATAGTAGTATAGCAAAATTCCATATTGTGGTATTGCAACATGCCAAACATTATAGTAAACACTCACTGTTGTAAAAAAAGCCCACACACCAAACTATCAAATGAAAAATCAAAATGACCTTGAAGTAAATTTCAAGGCTAAAGGTTATCTGCTTTGCAATTAGATACTCAAACAATTAGTGTGAATATAGAAAACAGCATCATATAAGGAAAAACAAAACAGGTAAAGCAAATGTCATAAAATTACTATTTGTTAATAAATACATAACAATGAAGGAATATTAAGAAAATGCAAATGAGACAAAAGTCTCTTCAAATACATATGTAAAAGCAAGCAATGGGACAATGCTTTTATAGTTGTTCTTCCTCTTTGAGACCTTTAACAATAAGCTTTGCTCATACCCCATAGAACGTTCAAACCGTCCCCTAGCACCGGTTTGAGCAGAATTCATTGCTAGATGTCGATCAATGCTACATCCATGTGTCTTTACCTATTGATGCAGGAGCGTCAACAAACATTAAATAACTGGCAAAGTGTTCATAATATAACTTTGGACCTTATTTGAAAACACACATTTTGACTATCTCTTCTGAAACTACTGGAGAAAATTAAACCAATCTTTACTTGAATGATGTATGGAAGGTCCTTCATGTAAAATGATTTTGATCCGCAAAAAAAGGCCGCCAGTTGGGAACATAGTTTAATATTTGACCCTATATGGAAAAGCACATTTTAACTTTCTACTCTGAAACTTTACAGGAATGATGTATGGAAGGTCATTACTAACATCGTCAAACATTTTTTGATCCGCAAAAAACATGGCCGCTATGGCTGAATATAGTTAAAATTTGTACCCTATGGGAAAACACATTTTGACTATCTCCTCTGAAATGACTTGAGTGGATAAAACAAAACTTTGCAGAAATGGTGTATTGTTGGTTCTTCACTTAGATTGCTGAATTTTTTTTATTCCATAGAAAACATGGACGCAGCGGAAAACATAGTTTAACATTGGACACTACGGGAAAAGCACATTTTAACTATCTCCTCTGAACTACTGAAGAGAATTGATAAAAACTTTACAGAAATAATGTTTTGAAGGTCAATCACTAAAATTGCAATTTTTTTTTTCCGATCTGCCAAAAATATGGCCGTCAGAGCCGAACATAGTTTAACATTGTACCCAATGAAAAATACACATTTTGACTATTTCTTTTGAAATGACTTGAGTGGATTAAACAAAACTTTACAGCAACGATGTATGGAAGGTCCTTTACTTAGATTGCTGCCATTTACAGTTCCCCAGATATAAAAATCTGCTGAAACCAGAAAAACATGTGAGCGACGCAGGCTCAACCTTCTGAGCTTCTAGTTTTAAAATCATTTTCATGAGACAGGGAAAATCTGCAAAATTGAATATTGTTTGTCATTTATTTGACAATTTAAATCCTGATTATATCTTTTGCGGTTGGTTGTATTACAAAAAAGATATAATCAAGATTAAAATTGTCAAATAATGATAATTTCGCACACATTCCTGACTGTTGCCATGGAAATCAGTTGTCCCAACAACGACTTTTATATTTAAACGAGTTTCCAACATCGAAGAGATAGTGTGAAACAAATTTTAAGAATGTCATTACCATGCACAGTACGGCTATTTAAAACTTGTAAGATTTACAAATATTTGTACAAGACACTACAGAGTGTGTCACATGAACGTGAAAAGGAAGTAATTTTGAAGCTTTTCGAAATGATTCAAATGTTTCCATTATGTATATACTGTTTATGCAATTTTCGCAAACTAAT
The DNA here is from genome assembly GCA_002080025.1 of Modiolus philippinarum. Lineage (NCBI taxonomy): Eukaryota > Metazoa > Mollusca > Bivalvia > Mytilida > Modiolidae > Modiolus > Modiolus philippinarum. The sequence goes on from MJUU01070264.1 coordinate 26,564, forward strand.
ATCCTATTAATAGAATTTTGAGTATATAAAGTGAATGCAATCTCTGAAAATACCATCTTTTAGTGATTTATATCAATCATAACCTTATTTGAAGTATTTGCAAATAATTTGAATGTTTGCAATATAAACTTTTTACGAATTCGTGGCAAAATAATATCTGACAAATATAATTTTGTCTGTGAAATGTCAACAAAATCTTTGAAAGTGTCATCTTGCAGTGATTTATTCCAGTAGTTCGAAAGGATTTGAACGCTTGGTATGTAAACTTCAATCCTTCACTAAACATCAGTTAATTGAACCATCCGTCAGCGATCATTCAGCGATCATTCACCAGTCAACGATCAGTGAGGTAAATTGTGGAAACTGGCATTTTCACGCATGTTCGATTTTTTTTTTCATGTAAGTGATTTTTTGGGTTATTGCAACGTCACACAATAATACCTGATAATGCATTGCTGACACCAAACGATAAAAATATGGTAGGTGAATTCCAGTAAATAGATGAAATACACACATACACATACCTATATACTGGAGAATGATCTGTTTTGTTTCCTCTCTATTTGTAACATTTGTTTATTATTTTACAAGCAGTACCAGATATGTAAATAAACAATGTTTATTGTGAATTTCATTGTATGTAGCTTTGGAACTATAACTCAAAAGATTATTTGTACTTTTTTATTTGGTAAACAAATTTCCCAAAATTCACAAGAACCATAAATGTTACAGCTACAGTGGACCTAGCTATTGATAAAGTTTACCAATGCGGTCTAATTTTTACCTATGTTCTCCATTAGCATTCATGTTTTTGTTTGATCCAATGGAAATGAGTGATTTTTGCGAATGACCTTCTATTCATTTAGTTAAATTTGCTTGAATAGTTAAGACGATGAAAAGGATGGTTTTCTCATATCGGACTCCAATGTTCAACTATGTTCTTAACTGGCGGCCACGTTTTTATTGGATCAAAATGAGATGAGCAATTTTTTTTCTAAAAAATACCTTCTGTACCGTACTTCATTCCTGTAATGTTTGGTTGAATTTGCTTCAGTGGTTTCAGAGGAGAAGATGAGAATATGATTTTCCCATAGGGTCCAATATAAAACTATGTTCCGTGCTGGCGGCCATGTTTTTATTGGATCGGAACAAAAAGAGCAATCTTTGATAAAGACCTTTAGTACATCAATCCTATCAACTTTGCTTGAATTTGCTTCAGTGGTTTCAGAGGAGAAGATGAAAATATGATTTTCCCATATGGTCCAATATAAAACTATGTTCCATGCTGGCGGCCATGTTTTTATCGGATCGGAACAAAAAGAGCAATCTTTGATAAAGTACATCATTCCTATCAACTTTGCTTGAATTTGCTTCAGTGTTTTCAGAAGAGAAGATAAACCCATGTTTTTTGTGGGATCGGAACAAAAGAGCAATCTTTCTAAAGGACATTTAGTATATCATTCCTGTAAAGTTTGGCTGAATTTGCTTCAGTGGTTTCAGAGGAGAAGATGAAAATGTGAAAAGTTAACAGATGGAGGGACTGGCACACAGAGGGACTGGCACACAGATGGACAACAGACGTCAGACGCCAAGTAATGGCAACAGCTCACAATGACCCTTTGGGTCAGGTAAGCTAAAAAAACTAAGTCCAAGACCCAAACTAAATTAGAACTTGATCTATATCTCACCTAGATACACTCAAAAATGTATGCCAAATATCAATCAATATGTCAAGCAGTTACAGAAAAAACTCCATAAAACGAAAAGTTAACAGAAAGACGGAGGGTATGCCATATTAGCATCGTCTTTCGACGGGCGATAAAAAGAACCATGGGTGAGATCAGGTGCAAAGGTAGAGTAAGCATCTCCTACTTCTTTTAAGACATCCCCTGTGTTGAACAGGCTTACAATGAGAACGATCCAAAGATAAAAATCCCATCAAAATCTAATGAAAAATAAAGATTTCACATATTTCTAATAATTGCAATTTTGGCCCATTTGGCCCCTTAAAGCTTTGAAACGGTAAAAGTTATGTCAAATCAGTTCACATACTTCTGAAAGCTTACTTTGAAAGGAATCCAGAGAAAAATAAAGGGCTACGCCAAGCGCAGCATGATACGACCGCAGCATGTCGACCACTGAAATTTCAACAAAAGTAGTTTAAAGTGAATGTGGACACAGTAAAGAGCTTGACACAATAATTAGATGGACACAAAAAGAAGCTAGACACAGTTATTAGCTAGAAACAAAATAGGGAAAAAACCCTTTTGATTACTTACTGATAAAGAACCGTAAGAGCTATGCAAAATATGTGCTACCAACTAAAACTTTACATCCATAGAAATTCAAAGAAAAAATCCATTGAAATCTGATGAAAAATAAAGATATGACTCATTTAGAAAAATTGCAATTTTGGCCCCTTTGACCCCTTGTAGCTCCGAAACAGTAAGAGCTACAAAAAATCCGTTGAAATACTACTGAAAGCTTATATCAAGAGGAATCCAAAGAAAAAAATCCCATCGAAATCCGATGAAAAATAAAGATTTGACATATTTAGAAAAATTGCATTTTTTGCCCCTTTGACCCCTTGTAGCTCAGAAACGGTAAGACCTACAAAAAATCCGTTGATATACTA
>MJUU01070264.1:37390-60394 GCA_002080025.1 Modiolus philippinarum
GTAAGTAGTATGAGTGTGACGCAGGAATGGGTCATGTTTTTGCAATCAGTTTGTCTTAAACAGGGCATCTTTTTCACCGTTGCTGTCTTGAACTGGGTCATTTTTTTTTCACATGGCCATCTGGAAGGTAGTTTCACGTAAAACAACAGTCAAAACTAGTGTCCAGCAATATAAGAATTTATACTATGTCCCTAGAGGGCTCTACCAGCTACGTCCAAGGCCGAGGTTACAGTACACTAGGACGAAAGGCGAAACGTCCAGCTACCATTCATTCAAGGCCACAAATATCACATTTAAATTTCCGTGGCGTTTCGTGTTTTTCAATTGTATGTCGTTTGAGTACAATTTTAGAAGAAAACTCTTACCCACACATTATATATTGTACAAAATCACATTTCAAGTCATTTCGAACTGCATTACGATAAGCGGAAATTGATATGAAAAGGTAAGTTTTAAATTTTCCGGACCCGGACCCGGAACATGTTGTTAAGAAGAATAACTATGTACTAAAAAAACAGCTAAAATAAATACTTACTCAACATTGCAAGTCCACAATGACAAATGCATTGTTCGTGTAATAATATTCCAAAATAACAATGGAACAAACGAGCCAACAGAAACCCCGGATGTGTGCCATCAAAACCATCGTAACCCCGGATGTGTGCCATCAAAACCAACGGAATTCCCGGATGTGTGCCTTCAAAACCATCGTGAGCCATCAAAACGTTTAAAATAAATATGACATCATTGATATTGTTGGGAGAATTTCGAATTCAACGAAAATGTTTTCTGTTAATAACTTCTCATAGCAAAACTATTTTTTTTATAAAACCGAAATGTCGATTGTACGTTTTCACCTTAAAGTTGTAATGTATAAAGATCCGCATTTTGAGTTTATAAAAATACGTTTTGGCACTAAGCCAATCGATACCATCGAAGCCATCGTTGTGCCATCAACGCCTATTAATACACTTAAGACATCATTGATGTGTTTGGGAGAATTTGAACTTTTGGAAAAAGATTTTTTTTTTCAAATAAATTTTCATAGGACATTTTTTTTTTAGATCGAAGCAATTGATTGTTCGTTTTCACTTTAGGATTGTAATGAACTAAAATTCATGCCAAGATGAGCCCTCGAAATGCCCATGATCCCCTCGAAATGCCCATTGGTGCCAACATTTCGGGACACCTCCGGATAAACTATTCCTATATACTGTCATCGTGCCAACACTGTAGTAAGACTTTATTCAGAATGTCTCTAGTGAAATCGTTGTACCAATACAGATCTGTTCAACGGCACTTGTTTGCACTATTCCACTTCGAAATTTCGGTAAGCGATAAAAAGCAAACCATGACAGAAAATAAAAATATCTCAACACTTGTTTGAAGCCAAAATGTGTTCCCATAATTTAAGCCATAGCATGCATTGATCGGTCCAGTAATAAAAACGCTATTTTAAATTTAAAAAATCCCTTTTTTATTTGTTTATTTACATATAATTATATGTTCAGTCATTCCATTGGAAATCATTGTAGGAATATTTGTTTTGTAGAAATTGGTGCATTTGATTCGGAAAATGATGTTGAAAGTAATTAGTGTTTTGCAGATTAACGTCATAGAAACTAACTACTTAATACAGTCCGATATCCAGTGGTATTTAAACAAAAGAATGTGAGCTCTCGTTTAGAAAAGATAAAAAAGTAGGTATGTTGTTAGGTGCTTTAAAAGTTAATAGTAACTTGTGTAGAGGGCTGCATCCGGATTTACAGACTGCCTAAGGATCGCGATACGGACCGTGTACTTTGTTACAGCCCGAGCCGAAGGCAAGGGCTGTAACAAGGTACAGGTCCGTATCAAGGTCCTTAGGCAGTCTGTAAATCTGATGCAGCCCGATACACAAGTTTCTATTACTTTTATTTCATTGAACAACCAGTCAAACGCTTTAGGTTAATGTTTCATGTCCTCTTTTTTATATTGTCGGCAATTTACAAAAATGATAATAATAATAATAATAAAAAGTAAAACATAGACATGAAATGTGAGGTAACCTGAAACTAATTACATGTAATATTTAAAACAATGTGAGATTAATTCATTTTGTTTTATCTTTCTCGGGTAGCACGTGGAAAAAAAAACCCCAATAAATTGTGACTTGTAAGCTACATATGTTATTGTTCTGCTGACGTCACCACCGGGCTGTATTTCAGCGGGCTGTATTTCACCGGGCTGTATTTCACCGGGCTCTATCGGATCTCGATACAGCCCGCTCAGAGTATTGTTTGAACTGTACTAGTATGTTGAAATACAGTATACCATGTGATAGTAATTGAACCAATTGAATTTTTTGTAACAATAGTGATATGAAAAATTATGAAATATTCTACTTTTGCATGTGCATGTGACACACTTCTTTATATACAAATGGCAAAACGTTTTTAATTGAAGGTACTTTGTATATTTTAGAAGAAAAATGATATTTTCGATAATTTTCCTTTTATATAACCTTGTGGATCGTATCGTTTCTAAAACCCTGACAAAGACCGGAAAAATATGCATTTTCTTTAAATCATAATCTTTCATGTGCCGATTTTCGTCAGGATACATGCAAGGGTTCAGATACAATAAATTAAAAAAAGACGATATTTCGCTGTTTTACTTTCCATTTTTGTTTACAAAATCGATCACTACTCACTCATACACGTGGTTTCTTTCAATAAAGACACGCCTCTTTTTCCTGATCGATACGTAGACTTGACCATTGAACCAATGAAATCTTGTGATGATGATTACCTTTGAAATCATGGGTATAAAAGGTAAATGGCGCTGTTACAGGACAACATAATTTTCTTAGCAACAACGAAAGACCTTTTGGATGACATTGTTTCTTACGCAGTAATTGTCAATAAATTGATCTATTAATGATGCATGTTAAAAAATCTATCTGTACATACAATTTTGTCAGGGAACATGCATTTTAACACCCGATAGCAATTGATTTTGACCAGTCTGTCAATTGAATATTTTTTTCACGAAAGTTGATTATTTAAGAAATTCTCGTATCAATCCTTCTTGTGGACAAGTTTATTCATTTTTCCGTACAGGGCAAAGGTCTGGTAATTGAATGACGTTTGAACTAAATATTGTATTAGTCTGTTTCTTTTTTTAATCTTAGCATTTTGTCGATGGTTTACTTTCGTCGTCATGCACTAATTTTGATCACAAATTGTTATAATCACAGGAGAGTTTTTCTAGAAGGGAGATAATTTTATACCACTAGATTTCCCGCTGAATATATCTACAATTACTGAAGACAGCCGTGAGCTTTAGCTAAAAAATAAAATACTAGTGCATGATTATTCATGTTCTTTTACATTACCTCAAAAGTTCTCTGCAACACCTTTGCGCATTTACCGTTTTCTGTTGGTACAAGTGGGTTGTTGTCTTTCGTTGGCTTATAGTTTTGCTGAAATAGATAAAAATCACCTATAGTAACCTTTTTATAAATATAAGTATGCTTATCACTTAGTGAAAACAGACGACTGGATTGTTCATGCAACAAACTGTTTTTTGGGAAGTAATTTAGTTATGATAATTCATATCTGCTTTCTAATGAGTTAATTTAATACACAATAGGTACGTCTCACTACGGGCTACGTTTATACTTTCTTAGAATTCGCAGTTTTATATATAGTAATGGTGTATTACATGACATCCCGCCACGTTTCACAAAATTTCAAAGTTTAAAGGCGCATAACTCCAGAACGATTTCTTAAGTATCAAGTATTTTGTTAAATTTCTAAATAAGATTTTTTTTTCTATCCACCAAAGAAAACCTAATACACAATGTCAAGTTAAAGTAAAACTTGGTTATTGTAAAGCTAAAATCCAGTCAAAGTCTCGTAGGAACAAAAACTAACTAGAAGAGCTAGCAAATTTAATCGAGAAATTTTCAAAAGCGGAAAAAAATAATAAAATAACATATTGACAGTTGATTGCAACAGCGGAAGAAAATTTCTTTCACAAAAGATGCATCTCACCCTGAAGAAAACTAATACATCTCAAATCCACATCAAAATTTCGCGGAAACACACGAAAAACCAACTAGAGAAAATAAAATTCTGGATCTAGTGTTCAGTATAAACCAACTACCGGAGTCAAATTGGTTTCTTGTTCAACGTTCAACTACTACAGGAAATATCAACGAAGATACAATGTACCCACTCCCTCATTTTAACAAATAATGACCACTTAAATCAAACCTAAAATGTTTACATCAAGTCGAACATCTACAGGCAATGGATGAATAAGGACAGGACAGCAATGAAATAGCTACCAAATGAGAAAAAAGACAAAATAAGGTAACAACGAGGAATTAAATGGACGTGAGACAGCTACAATGCGCGGAAATAGAAAGAAAACATTTCACTGAACTTGATTACTCTTTATTTAGGGGCAGCCTCCGACCTGCCGTTGGGTGTGGGGTTTCCTCACCGTTCATTGAAGATCTTATGGTTGCTTTGAGTTGTTGTATCTTCCCTTTGGGTCGTTGTCTCTTTGACACATTCCCCTTTTCCCTTCTTTTTTCTGTTAAAAATTAGTGTGAACTCCCATTAAAAACGGGAATGACTTCAGGTGCTCCGGAAGGTTAAGCATGTCCTGCTTCTTCAGTTGAATACTATGTTCCCAAAAGTGCGACACTTGGAAAGATACTTTTCATGTGCAACAAAAATTATCTTCCGGGTACAGTTAATTCAACAATTCCACTATGTGCAGAAAACTTTTTACTATCAAGGGAAATCCAAGACCAAAAGGATCAAAATATATTGCAGAAAAACCTTATAGATTTAGAAAAATTGTCAAATACTTGGATATGCCCTTCAACGTCAATAATGTGATACTTTGACTATAAAAGAATGGAAAGCTATTAATCCTACAACCATTAGAATTTTGTCTTTGGATATATTATATCAAATTGACACCTTGGTTTACAGATATAGGAAGACCTTAAATGGTTCTGGTTAAGTTGGATTTCATTGAATAAGTACAAGATTGTCTAGGAGAATAAGATAAAATCGTATCATGACATTGCGTTCTTGCATCGATAGTGGAACAATTTGTAGCTATATAGGACCAATATACTCATAGGGAATCAAACAACTAGAATGAATCTACAAAAGTATTGTAATATTTTTTATGAAAAATTATAAGTCAGGAGAAGAAAGAACAAAGATAACTTACTACAGTGAGCAACAACAAAGAATCAACATCAGTAATAACGCCTGACCATTAAAGTAAGTGAGAACCGAACCGTCAATCTAAAAGCGAACAATCCAAGGACAATGGCAACACCAGAAATAAAAAAGGGGGAGAAAAAAACAAAGACACAACATGGGTACAGCACAGAAAAGAAAAATGAAGACACTCACACACCAAAATGAACAACACGGACCCAATATAAAACCATGGGTGAGATCAGGTGCACCGGTAGAGTCAGCATCTCCTGCTTCTTATAAGACACCCGCCGTGTTGAACATGTCAAATCCGGTAGTAAAGTCAAATTCGGTAGAGGAAACAACAATTAAGCTTTAAAGGGAAAGATCTGTTGTCATGTGGGAAACAGATATCCCATAGCGGTCCACAAGATGATGATGTCGACCGTAAAACTTCTGGAGGGATGACTTCAAGTAGCCTATTTGTGAGCAACCGGGCTCTATCAAGGAAGTCATTGTATCGAACACAGGCTCTTGAATAGCGAATGACCTGGGAGATGTAAACTCCATATGTCGGCGCTTTTGGGATGTTGCTACAAAGAAAAGGGAAGTTTACTATTGGAAAGGTGAAGTCATCGCGTTTGTCGTACAGCTTAGTTTGAAGTCTCCCTCTGTTGTCAATTTCAAGGTGAAGGTCAAGGAACGAGGCTGATGTAGAAGTGTCTGTGGTATCCTTAATTTCGAGCTCTTTTGGATAGATCAAATGAAGAAAATCACCAAAGCGAGGGTTGTTTAGCGACAAAATATCATCTATATAACGGAAGCTAAAGTTAAAGGATTGTGCCAGTCTTTTATCTTTATTTTGAAGAAGCCCTTCGATGAATTCAGCTTCATAAGAGTGAAGAAACAGATCGGCTAGGAGAGGCGCACAGTTTGTGCCCATAGGAATTCCGATAGTCTGTTGAAAAACAAGTCCTCCAAACTGGACAAATATATTGTCGATCAGAAACTCTAAAATTTTAATCACTTCTTCCTCTGTATATTTTTTAACTCTCATTAACTTAGATCTAATATATACAATGAAAACTATATTACTCTCCAGAGATCGAAAAGATAAATTAGAGCAACTCACAACACCAACTATATTACGGTCAATATCATCGGCAAGCATGTAGGAAACAAGTAAAGTACCATCTAGAAAACAATGTAAAGAAACACTTTTCGTACACACATCGACTGGAATCTTGTTGAAAAAAGAAAAGACTTAATAGTTGCTATGGTTAATATAACCTAAGGAAGTTAAGTAACTGTTCCTAATAAAAAGTCAGCGCCATCAGATCTGCACAGACAACCGGTCACATAACAGCCATTCACCTGCGGATCCAGTATTCGAATAAAAAGGTGTTCCCAATACGATTCAAGAAGAAAAGGAAGGTTTCAGTCGAATGTTTGCTATTTTTTTTACACGTTTTGCTTAATTCTCTACTAAATTATATTTCTTTTTTAGAAAAAAGAAGTTCCAACCTAAAGACGCCCCGAAAACCTGTGACATACAGAGACATATGTCCCTTCTTTGTTTATAGCATTACTCTCACCTCCAGGTAAAGACAGATAGCCGTTGATTCATTAATAACACTCCCGTCTGCTGCTATAAACACTGGCATCTGTAGTAGAAAGTTCATTGTAAAGATTTAATTTTTAACACATATCCTATATATTGTATAGATTAAATAACAAAATACCGACGCTACTGTTAATTTACTTTCTGCATAAGCACATTTCGACGACTTATGTCTCTTCAGTGCAGATAAACTCAAAACATTTGGTAACCCATTAATCGAAATATGTGTAAAATCTGATAAAGAACAAATTACCAATAGGATCTAAAGGGTCTAAACAAGCTAAGGATAGAGCTATGCAAGAGGGAGATACTCCTAAAGTTTTGTAGTATTAAATATTGCAATTTTTCCGAGTAAAATTGTTTTTGGGGTCAGCACCGAAGTACTAGCTTCTGTGTTGGTGAATACCCTCGGAGACTAACAATCCACCAACAGAGGTAATAAATAAAACTATGGCATTTTCCCTTTTGCACCCTTTATCCTCACTCCATAACTTACAAAATGTATGTTTTCATGTATTGAATACTTCTAGACTGAAATACATGAACATGGTATTCTAGTAATAAGGCATTTCATAAATCAGCTAATTTAAGGCTAATAAGGCTAAGTGTAAAATCTGAACTTTGTGTTCTGTGATTTTTATTTTTAATCGTTTACATTGTCGAAATACGCATATGCAGAAACTAAATTAGCAGCAACTTCGGTATACGTATTTTGTTATTTATGACCACTGGGATGATGGCTGTGCTGATTGACTGTTAGTCCCGGAGGGTATTCGCCATCCCAATAGCCAGTACTTCGGTACTGGCTCAAAACCGATTTTTTGGAAACATAAAATATCTAAATTTTGAAAATGAAATGAGTGAAAATTTTACTTTGCGTGTTATTTAAATTACTGTTTTTGTCAACATTCTAACCACTTAAAAATACTGAGTCTTCATTCCGTGTATGGCACTCGGTAGATGTCCTTGGTACTAGATTTGGCTTCCTATTTCGATATTTATGGAAATGAATACTTCTTTTTTATGGACTCCTTCTGGATGATGGCTTTCCATATTATTTGATTTTAATGTTGCTGATGAGAAGTTACTCCTTGGAACACGTGTACAGCATATTGAAATTTACAGTTTTTATGCAACTTCGTTTTTTTTTTTTTTTTTTAACCATTGAGCCGATGCCACTGCCTGTGGACCAGAGGTCCCCTATAGTAAGACAGACTTGTCTGACATGAAAATCTACCTTGCGTTCCATTTAAATATACTGTTTTTGTCAAAGTTCTAACCACTTAAAATACTTTGGCTTCATTCCGTGTATGGCACTCGGTAGATGTCCTTAGTACTGGATTTGGCTTCCTATTTCGATATTTTGGAAATAAGTACTTCCTTTTGAACTCCTTTTGGATGATGGCTATTTTAAATGCTGCTGATGAAACGTTACTACTTGAAACACGTGTACAGCATAACGAAATTTACTGTTTTTATGCAACTTTGGTATTTTTTTTTGTTTTGAACCATTGAGCCGATGCCACTGTCTGTGGACCAGAGGTTCCCTATGGTATTCACCAGCCAAATAGTCGGACTTGTCTGACATGAAAATCTACCTTGCGTGTTATTTAAACATACTGTTTTTGTCAAAGTTCTATCAACTTAAAATACTTTGGCTTCATTCCGTGTATGGCACTCGGTAGATGTCTTTAGTACTGGATTTGGCTTCCTATTTCGATATTTTGGAAATAAGTACTTCCTTTTGAACTCCTTTTGGATGATGGCTATTTTTAATGCTGCTGATGAAACGTTACTACTTGAAACACGTGTACAGCATAACGAAATTTACTGTTTTTATGCAACTTTGGTATTTTTTTTTTGTTTTGAACCATTGAGCCGATGCCACTGCCTGTGGACCAGAGGTTCCCTATGGTATTCACCAGCCAAATAGTCGGACTTGTCTGACATGAAAATCTACCTTGCGTGTTATTTAAATATACTGTTTTTGTCAAAATTCTATCCACTTAAAATACTTTGGCTTCATTCTGTGTATGGCACTCGGTAGATGTCCTTAGTACTGGATTTGGCTTCCTATTTCAAAATTTTGGAAATGAGTACTTCTTTTTGGAGTCCTTTTGGATGATGGCTATTTTAATGCTGCTGATGAGAGGTTACTCCTTTAAACACGTGTACAGCATAACGAAATTTAAAGTTTTTATGCAACTTCGGTATTTTTTTTGTATTTTTAACATTTTTTTTTTTCAAAACTAAGAAGTATCTCCCTCTAGCATACCTCAGTTTTTAGATGATTTTAGCTTCACATTTATGATCCTATTAATAATTTGTTCTCAGTTAGCTTTTATATATATTGGGGTATAATAATTTCCAAATATTTAGATTTGATTTGTATTGACGAGACATAAGTTTTCGGAATATACATATGCAGAAACTAAATTAACTGTTACATGAGGATAGATTCATTCTCAGTTTCTGATTAGTCAGTGCGTGTCAATTTCTAAAATGTTGATGAAATGAACACCTGAATTTTTTTGCTTACCAAATTGTATTTTGTGAGCTTTTATGACTTAATTACTCAATATTTTATGAAAGGATACGGAGTAAATGAACATGAGACCATAACACATGTTAACTCCAACTGCAATGATTTTAATGAGCTGTATGGCCATTTCGGAAATTAATTCCTAATATGTTCACTTTTTTGTGTGTTTCCATCACTTAAATCACTCCATATGTTTACTTATACGACATGTTTCTTAGTATTTTAAATATTTCACTCACCCCCGTTTTTTTAATAGATTGCACAATGTTGCACATTACAAAGTTGGTAGCGACAAAATTGCGTCATATTGTTTTTAAAAAAGCTATTGAGGGTGTCCCGTACAATGACATGCTGTTGCAAATGTACCAGGCGTAAGTTATTCTAAAAATGTTGCAAAGTTGAAGTAAATTTGGACTATTAGGAAGGGGTTTTGGATGTGATCGGTCTCTTTGCATGGGCATCAACTTAGAATAGAGGGCTTTAAGATGTGAAACAGACTCTGTAAGATTATTATATATCTAAAACAAGTTACAATACGATTCTTAACAAAATGCATTCTTTAACAGACTGTCGAAAATGTTCAAACGTAATGTTAAGACTTCAAAACTAGCACGATCGCGTTTATATAACCCCATTTCAGTCCCCCCGTTTGTGAGTTTTATTATCAAACCTGTCCTCGAGGATTAAGCTTCTTCATTTCTTCTGTTTTATGTTCCTGTTTACTGAAATTTATCATTTTCGAATTATATGTTATTCCCATTTCTTCCATCACAATCATTGGCTTCCAGCATGGTATACTTCCAGATACCCAGTATATTAAAGGTTTTCCTGACATTTTGCTGAAATTCTTAAAGCAACGTTAATTTAAAAGGATCTTCTGAAAAATGCATGTACAAATATTCTAATTTATGTTCTAATTGCTGACCTTAAAGGTATTTAGCCTTTGATGTTAAATATCTTTCGTTTATTTATAGATTTTTATTTATGGACGACTAAATTTTAAGGTTTTTCTAACTTTTGAAGTAAAGGTCGTTACAGTAGTTGATGATACATTTACTCAAAACATACTCAATATAAGGATAATATAAGGACCATTTTAATACCCTAATCTTGTAATATTAATTAAAATGATAAATGTTTGTCATGTGCAGTTTTTTTTAATAATGAATCCCTCATCTTGAAACTTCTACAAATTAGCAGCATCCGCTCTCTCTCTCTGTCTGAGATTTTTGTTTTAAAATCTGGCATCTTCTTGTGAGCGCATGAATGTTTGAAGTCCCACGTTTGCTGTGTTCTAGTGTATTAGTTATAAACTGTACCTCAATTGTTACTCAGAAATTAAGTGTAACTTTAGGGTTTTAATTACTCGTAGCAAAATTCAAAGTCGGATTTTAAAGACACTAAATCGTTAAAAAAACTTGTCGTTTTTTTTATTTTTAAGCAAATAAATCGTACCAACCTGTAAATACCTTTGTATCAAAGACAATGAATTGCAAATAATTTGTTTTTATACCTTAAATTGTCTTAATAAATTACATGCAATTCACAATTCCGGAAATGAGTTGTACTAAACTTGCGTAGTTTTTATAACTCATTAATAACTCATTTGATCAGTTTTAGAGTTATTTAATAAATTGTTAATAAATCCGACCAATTACTCGTGTATTTACAATTTAAGTATGATTTTAATACGATCCCATATGATTTTTTCTATCATTAAACAAAGTTATCACCGTGACCGCCTTATTAATCAAGGCTTCAAACAAATCCATCTCATACGATCATTAAAAATGTTCTGTAATAGCTAACAAAATACCAAAATAGATATCGGACCCTTTTGGGAGAATTTGAAGTGTCAGTCTGAAGTCTGATTCAAGATTTATTTAATTCGGGGATGATCAGTTCTTTCAACTGTCTCCGACCTTTCAATAGCAAGTGCTGTTGAGTTGCTACCAGACAATACCACAATGGAAGGGGAGGTTTGTCTTTGTCATACTGTCCCAATTCGTGTTGGATATGAATTGCCGTGAGTTTGGATTTAGAATTCCTTCTTTCCTCATTTTTGCTTCGGTATTCGCTTGCCGATGAACCGGTTTAACCCACAATTACTTTTGAAATGCCTGTACTAAGTCAAGACCATTGCTGCCGACATTATTTCCGGTGGTTTCCACCTGATTTATCTTTTCGGCTCATGGACTTGGGCTCTTGACAACTCTGTTCGGTAATTTTGTTATTACCCCAATTTAATCACACTTACTTAAACAGATAATGTAGGTGAAGTGCTTAGGTTTAAGAAAAACCAAATGATTAAACAGGAATTATGTTGAAAACAATCGTTCGAATTATTGTACAAACAATTTTAATTCAATTTCCTATGTTTAGAGAAAATGATTATTTAAATCTTTAGTACATAATTCACATCCATTATTGAAATGAAATTCAGCTTAGTTCTGTTTAATTCATTCAATAATTTTTTTTAAACAAATCTATATTGTACATAATGATAAAAATACATCTCCTACAGCTATTACTGAAAACATCTTTTTTGTGGCTGAAAATTATTACGGACAAAAATCATGTAAAAAGAATGTTTCATATTATCTCAGAGCATCATCTGTTATACAGTACATCCAAGCACAAAATTTCGGATACATTTTGGTTGTTCGTTTATTTCGTTGTATGGGGTTTAACAACATTTTAAACAGTATTTCAGCTATATCATGGCTGTCGTTTAAGTGCTGAATGAACCACCGAATTTTGGCAGGTAAATGATATATATACATTATCATGTACGGTTACAAGTCGAGTGAGCTATTTTTTGTGATTTACAAACTCACAACGCAGATGTGGTATGCTACAGAACTTACTATCTAAACCACTCGCCAGTTGATGTTCCATGTATACTCCTTAACAATATAACAGAATTCTCGGCCTTTTTGCAGAGGAAATGTTTTGGGAAGGAGTTGTTATTTTTTTACATTTTCTCGAAAAAATGATGAGTTACCTTTTTTGTATAGTAATAAGGGAGGTGTATTTTTGTGACATTTTATGCCTTGCGCGCTAGAGAAATTTACTGTTTTTATCAAAATTGTAACCATTTAAAATACTGAGGCTGCATTCAGTGTATGGCACTCGGTAGATGTCCTTGGTGCTGGATTTGGCTTCTTATTTCGATATTGTTGGAAATGAGTACTTCCTTTGTAACTACTATTGGATAATGGCTTTCCAAATTATTTGATTTTAATCCTGCTGATGAGAAGTAACTCTTTGAAACACGTGTACAGCATAACGAAATTTAGTGTATTTATGGAATTTCGGTATTTTTTGTATTATGGCAATACAAAGAGGCACCGCTGAAAGATATGAGGGAGGGCTTGAGTACAAAGTAGTAAGGGTGGCCTAATTGGTACCCTTAATTTTCCATTAAAGACTTTACAATAATTAATTGTTTGTAAGATTTTATTACAAAAAGTCAAGCTCATCTATTGCTAATAATAACAATGCAATGTACAACATTTGTCAAGAGCTCTTACAAAGCTAAATAACATTAAACAACCAATAAATATACTATAGTACATTCAAATTCAGAAATGTAAATCCTACTGTATAATGCTTTTAAGTGAATCAGACAACACCAACTATTATGAATGTTCTTAAACTGTCTAAGACGGTTGGTTGTCATAGAAACTAAAATTATCATGCAAGATCCGTCAACAGATACACAGTTACAGTAAGAAATTATGAACAGTAATTGTAAAAAAGTCTTAAAAGTGTGAATTTGATCTTATATCATTTTATATGAGTAAAGAGATTTCTATTCTTTGTTCATAAAATCTAGTTTTGTTTTACATTTCTCAAACAACAGAAAAGTAATTTATATAACATATATCAAAACAAGTGTAATGTGACTTTTTAAGATGTTCTGTGATAACTCCTCAAGGGGTGATCACAATTAATAGTATTCCAGTAAACATTTTATATAAATCACAAATGATTTAGAAACTCCCGTATGACAATGCATTATAATCACGTTACTAAATTTAAATTGAACTAAAATAATAATGAATAAGTTATTTTATTTTCATTAGTTTGAATAGTTCTCAAAGTAGACATAAAAGACTGACCAAAGTTGATTAACTTCAACTACGTACTAATTTACCTTGGTACATAAATTTCAAATATGAACTACAATGCTGTAAATGAAAATGTTCATTATGTTATCTATAAGTCTTTCAATGGGGTCAAACTGGAAGCGCCTTCCTTCCAATGTGGTGGTTCTGTATTTTTAATACTTGGTCTTCCCATCATTACATCAAAGTATTTTTTGAGCTGCGGAAATTTATCAAGATTCAGACCCAACCTCTGTGTCCAGGCCATAAACGGGAAGAAGAAGACATCTGCCATGGTAAAGTCATTAGCAGCAATATATTTAGTCTACAAATTGAAAAAAAGATTATTGAGGTTATATAGTCCAACATTTTGCATGGAATTCCGCTAAAGTCTGTTCTAGGGACCTACTAGAGCTTAGTATGGAATATGAGTTTTTGCGTTGTTCAATTAGTTTAACCTTATTCCGAATTTGTAGGCATTTTGTCCAAATACATTTACTATTATTCTTTCAATTGCCTTGAAGCAGATGTGTTTTACACAGAAGAAACTGCCCTTTTTTATCATTATCTCTTATTGTACTTTATATGCGTGATTTCAACAAGGCAAAAGTCAATAAAACTTTTCACGTTTAAAAGAATCATCACTCATCGCGATCAAGTTCGAATTTAAATCTCTTCAAAATTGTATACAATGCAAACATCAAAAGTTGAGTTGAACTAGTTGAACAGTTCTCTCTTCCGGACGATTTTGAGTTTCATCTGCACTGAAGAGACACATACGCTAATTCCGAAACATCCATCCGAAGAAACAAAAATTCACTTAAATATTTGAATTATTCAGTTGATATTTTTGGCAAAGCTAAGGTGTGTGTAATGGTGATGGTACACGCTACGTCTCAATTTAGTTCAATCTTGTCTATATATATTATATAATAGATAAAATAGCCTTTAATCGTAATAGCGTCTATTGAAATAAACTACAGAAAAATATTTTAATCCGTAATCGTACTCGAAAATTCTGTGATAATGCAGTATACATTGAAAATTTTCCTCTGTTTTTCAAATGAGTAGAATATTAAGCAGTTGGTTGTTATAAAAAAAGAAAAGGAATGAACAAACATACCTTCTCATCCGCAAGATACTTTTCCCATACACCAAGCTCTGTCAACAGGTTTTTCTTATTTTCTTCTAAAGTTTTCTGAAATGCCTGAAATTAAAACAACATATTTTGATGATTGGAAAATTCTCACTACGTAAGTTTAGAATTTTTATACAACTCCCTATGCAATGTCCTGTCCTTACATGTAACTCATTTTGGCATTATATTTCAATCTTTTAGACATTGCTCTTTAATTTTTACATTTGTCAATGGCCAATTTGTACTGCCCTGAAGACATAAAGGTTGTCGAAAAGGCTATATGTAGAAATAAAATCATAGAAAGCAGCTATCATCTACATAAGCACACCCCTTTGAGAAGCATTGCAAAATGTGGTACATGTCAATAAACAAAACAGACTGTAACCTTTCTTCCACACAGCAATTCATTCGAAAAATAAAGGTCAGGGACTGCATCTAAAGCATCCTTTGTAGCTGTCATCCCAAAATACATCTTTATACATATATACCATGAAACTTGCACTTAACATTCAAATCCCTAGTAATTAGAATAAAAATTTAGATTCTGCACGTGAGAAATAATCTATTCCCTTTTGACCGCCGTCTTTGATAAGAGATGCGGATGAGTCTAATATGTGATATTTATATCTTGTTTTGCTGTAATCAATTCAACGGTCTCAAGAGGAACATCTTTCAATGCATTTCAAATAGGATTCATCTTTTAAATATTTCCCATTAGTAGCCCTCTAGAATAAAATGAGAACATGAAAACCTTTTTGCAGGGGACCACATTAAGATTATTTTGGCCAAGTTGACCTCAAATTGGCTGCGTAGTTTCAGGGGAGAAGATCTTTGAAAGTGTTCCCTAACGTTCAAATATTGGAACTATATTCCCCAATGACGACCATCTTGGATAAAGCCCGATTATATATAAAAAACGTTTATTTATTTATTTCTTGTGGGTTGGGTGGGTTGTGTTTGGGGCACCTAAAGATAATTGTGACCAACTTTAATTCCAATTAGGCTAGTTGTCTAAGGTTCAATGTTCAACTATGTTCAGCTCAGCTTCTGGTGGCCAGTTTTTCATCGGATTTGAACGAAATGACAAGTTTTTGTAAAGGACCTCCCATACACCATTCACATAAATTTCAGTTAAATTTGATTTAGTGGTTTCAGAGGAAAAGATAAAAATGTGATTTTTCCTTTCAATTCTAATCTTCCGTCCTGTTGCCATGTTTTTTGCTGGATAAAAAGAGATTGAGCAATCTTTGTTAAGGACATTCCGCATATCATTTGTGTACAAGTTTGGCTGAATTTGTTTTAGTAGTTTCAGAAGAGTGGATGAAAATGTGATTTTTCCCACACTGGCCAACGTAAAACATAACTTCAACGCTGACTGCCATGTTTTTGTCGGATCGGAACCCAATTAGCAATCTGTGTAAAGGACTGTAGATGAAAATGTCATTTTTCAAAGAGGGTCCAATGTGAAGCCTTTCTGTGATGTTTTTCGTGGGATCACAACAAAATGAGAAATCCTTGTAAAGGACCTTCCATACATAATTCATGTAAAGTTTGGTTGAATTTCCTTCAATGGTCTCCAAGAAGATGAAAATGTGATTTTTCCATGATGTCCAATATTCAACTTTGTTCCGTGCGGGCGGCAATGATTTTTGTCGAATCCAAACACAATGAGCAATCTTTGTGATAGACCTTCTAGACATCATTCCTATAATTTGGTTAAATTTGCTTCAGTGGGTTCAGAACAACGACAGTCGAATACTGAAGGAACAAAGCAAAAGGTCATATAAATCAAAGTTCAGAGACAAAAGCAAGAACACAAGAAGACGGAAGGCTAAAGACACTACATGGCCACAAAACAAACACAAACGCTACAAATACAACACAAAAAAACCTAAAGCACTAACGATGTGAACAAAACAAAAATAAAAAAAAAACCAAAAAAAAAAAAACGGAGTGACATCAGGTCCTCCGGAGAAAATGAGGAGAAGACGAAAATGTCATTTTCCGTTTAGGTCCAATGTTCCGCGCTGGTTGATAATTTTTTTTGTTGTTTCGGAACCAAATCAGTAATCTTTGTAAAGGACCATTAAATTTGCTTCGATGGTTTTGGACGAGAAGATGAAAATGTGATTTTCCAATAGAGCAATGTTTCGCCTAAGTTCCACGCTAGCGTCAAATGTTTTGTTTTTTTTTGTCAATTCAATTTACAGTTTTGTTGAATTTGCTTCATTGGTTTCAGCAAAGAGGATGAAAATGTGATTTTCCCATAGGTTCCACTGTTAAACTATGTTCCGTGCTGGTTGCTTTGTTTTTTTGCTGAATCGAAACAAAATGGGAATCATTTAAACGACCTTCCGTGCATCATTCCTGTACAGTTTGGTTGGATCTGTGGTTTCAGAAGATAAGATAAAAATGTCATTTTCCCGATAGAATCTAATGTTTTTGTGGGATCGGAACGAAATGAGAAATCCTAGTAAAAGATCATCCATTTATGATTCCTGTAAAGTTTGGTTAGTTTCAGAGGAGAAAATGTGAAAAAGCGTACGACGACGGAAGACGTACGCTGAGTGATAGCAATAGCTGAAAGGCATCTTTTTTGCCAGGAACAACGTAATAAATGTGGTCAAGTTTGGTTTTAATTGGGCTAGCAGTTTCAGAGCATATAGCCCGGTGAACGAAAATACTTGATAAACCAAATTTCACGTTGTTTGTGGGAAGTTAAAGAAACGGAAATAAATGAAAATACTGGAACCCT
Source organism: Modiolus philippinarum (assembly GCA_002080025.1). Taxonomy (NCBI): domain Eukaryota; kingdom Metazoa; phylum Mollusca; class Bivalvia; order Mytilida; family Modiolidae; genus Modiolus; species Modiolus philippinarum. Next base: position 54,766 of record MJUU01070264.1, read on the forward strand.
CCATGCATGCATTAAGGTTGCTGTCACTTCAGGACATAGTTTAACAAACGCTGATGTGAAAAGCAAGTAAATGATTGCTACAAAAACACGACACTTTACAAATACTTTTATAATATCATACTCTTTCTACCTGCGTCACCAACGGTGACTGCAGGTCTAGGAGCCGCTCGACTCCGTCCGCCACGCTTTGGGGTACCAAGTTTGTGAAATCTGAAACTCAGACACCTTTAACCAGATACTTTTGAAACTTTGCACATTGAAGATGTGCACCTCCCCTTTTAGTGAGATTTGGATAAAAATTGTCGAATTTATTCATGGTTGAACTTAGTCATTTTTTCATAAAATTTTAACATTACGGTACTGAGTTTGTGTAATCTGAAATCTGACACCTTATACCTGATGCTTTTGAAACTTTGCACAGTTGTTATGGACCCATTGAAGATGTGCACCTTCCCTTTTGGTGAATTTTGAATAAAAAATGTGGAATTTATGCATTGTTGAACTTCGTAATTTTTTTCAGCATATTTTAACATTACAGTGCCTGGTTTGTGTAATCTGAAACATTCACATCTCTGACTAAATACCTCTGAAAGTTTACACTGTTGTTTGAATACATTGATGATGTGAACCTCCCTTTTAGGCCAGTTTTGATTTAAAAAATGTAAAATTTATCTATTATTGAACTTGTACTTTATTTTATCACATTATATCATCATGGTACTCAATTTTATCCAGAGACGTTGCAGAGTTTTGAACGCACTGATCATGGTCAGCATTTCTTGAATTTTTGCATTGCTTTCACATATTTTCTCGTAAAGATTCAAAGTATGTGTTAATTTGAACCTCAGGTATGGGTTTCACCTTTGCTGAAGTGATGTGGACTATTTTCATTTTATGCTTTGTTCAACTTCGTTCATTCATTTTTGTTTGTTTGTTTTTTCTTTCTTTGTCTATTACAGTAATAGGGTTAAACTTAATATAATCTCAATTATGACTTGCATTTGAAGAATGTTTTGGTAATAAGGTAAATGAATACTTGTTTGAATTGGTAAACCTATACATGACATTCTGTTTGGTTATAAAAAAACACATTTTCAGCCGAACATGAGTGACGGTGACGCGGGTCCAGACATGTAAGTGGTCTTGTTCCGAAATAACTTGGCCAACCCAACACAATTCCCCAAGATGGTCAGCATTATATATAAAGAAAATTACCAACACATGGTTCTTTTTAATAATTTAAAACCAATATTACTGAAAATAATGGATCAGGGCTGTACTAATGAATTACTTATTAACTTTGAATTTACATGTATGTAGTTCTAAAACTGTCTACTGATATGTCCAGCTTCCGTTCAAATTTTGGAAACAACAATGTGGTCTGTGTTTTTAATCTAATTCACGTCCTTCATGTCTATAATATTTTACGAAAGGATATGAAGTAAATGGAGTATATGGAGGATATGGAGTATAGTCCATCTTGAAGCCTTACCAAATCTTCCCTAAAGGAATTTACCAAACCTATCAAAGTCGTCAGTGCAAAAAAATGATTTGGTCACAATATTGAATGTATTATCTTCTACTAAGGAGGCTCACTCCTGTTGGTGTTTATATCAAGGATTTCTTTAAACCTATTTTAATTGATAAAGCATTGTAGACTAAATGAAACGGTAAAAAGAAATATACAGGTTCGTGTGCTTTTTATGGAGATACAAGACATCAAAAAAATTGGGGGAAATGGATTTTTCTGGATTTCCCTTAATTTAACATCAGGACTATTTTTATGCAAAAAAGCCAGGAATTTATATCAAGAATTGTTTGAAAACTTGTCAGGTGTCTTAATTTGACGTATAGAAGGCATTCATGAATTAAAAAGTGGGCGGTATTCAAAATTCTTTAAGCCATTGAATTGGAGAAAAACCAGTAGAGTCCGAAATATGACACAAATTCAAATGTGATGAGTTGTGGTAACAAAGAGCGTCCATCAGAATGAGATAGTTATCAGTTGAATTGTAATTCAAAAGACCAGTCCTAGTGTTTGCTCTTTCAGAATGTGTCCATTTACGTATATACAATTTCTACTATATAAAGGATCTTGATGCAAGTGAGTTTGGACTTCTGATTTCTAAACTGTATAGTAACTTGTCATTGTAAATTCATGCTTACGTTTCCGGAATGATTGACCTCCCATTCCCAGTCCATTTTATGGGATTCAAGCTTCTAGGAATTTGTGGTATTACTGTTCTATTCTGTTCTATATCTCGTAACTAGTATATAATGTATTTCTTACTTTCTCACTTGCATGGTTTTGGACATTGGAGTATAGAATTTGCCTTTCCTCTTGTTGCTTTGGTTTCTGATTTTTGGCATATTTGTACCCGTTTCAGATTTATTTATTAAAGCGGAGTTGCCTTAACTAAATTTACCATTTGCAGTGTCCAAGCGTTTTTCAATCGTACACCTATGCTGTCTTCAATAAAATCGTCCTTGAAATTACATCTGTTCCATTTGATCTTTATTTTTAAGAAATAATCATCGTTTTTAAACAGGAGTACTATAAATATATTTTGTAATGTTAATTGTACACTTAAATGATACTATATGATAAAAGATAACCAATGAAATGGCCTGGTGCAATAAAATGACATTCCTTTTGACGTCGTTTAACTCAAAACGTACCTCATCCCTTTCTTCAGCCTTTGTTGTCATAAATTTGTAGAATATTCCTAGCATAAGCTTCATCTGCATGTTCTCTGATGCCTAAAACAGATAAACAATATGTGATCAACGAATTGGCAAACAATTATTCAATTTGGAAATTATTTTTTAAACTGATGTAGACTGTCAGTCGCTAGTACATTGTGGTGTTTTCGTTCTTAAGCAAAATGGAAGTTGTCTCTAGAAATAACTTTTGTGCTGTTCATCTTAGAAGGTTATATTTACTTCTACAAAGGATCTGAGCTGTGGTATTGATAGTCTCTGTATGCTGTAATACGGAAACATATGGAGGGGACATGTGCATTTTTTTTTCTATCTCGTGGCTACGACATACTAAGTCGTTGCCTCGAGATAGCTATGTCGTGGCCACGAGATACTAACTCGTTCCCGCGACATACTAAGTCGTGGCCACGTGATACTTATACACTTAGAAACCTTCAACATCGAGCTTTGGTCATACTCATAGCTATCTCGTGGCCACGACTTATTATGTCGTGGGAACGAATTAGTATCTCGTGGCCACGACATAGCTATCTCGTGGCCAGGAGATAGAAAAAAAAATCACATGTCCCCACCATGCTTCCGTACTGTTACCCTGTTATGAATTTTTATTTCAATCTCAAACCGTATGTGAAGAAATACTTTACAGATGACCTTGTATATTGTTTCAAATACTGTATGAGCTCTTAAAGTATGGTACATAAATGTATATAAATTGATGATTCGGTGATGGAAGACTGCATGATTCAATGATGGAAGAATAAATGATTTTAGATTTTCGATTTGAAATTCGTGTTTTCACCGGATCTCCGATAGCTCCAAACTTGAAGTGAAATATATAAAGATCAGAAGATCAACTTTGTACGGAACTTTGGTCACAAAACTACTATCAATGCAATTGGGCTTTTAGTGGAAATTCAATGCTTAAAATGATTTTCTTCTGATTTTTTGCTGTCGAATTTGTAAATAATTTGAAAAACGATAGCACCAATCTCTGCAGAGATACATGCCAGTGTCTCCTTGTTATCCGTATCCATCATTCCAATTTTGATGTCATTTTGCAATTGTGTGTTGTCTTAAATATTTGTTAGACTACATGCAAATGCTTATTTGGCTATGAATAACATGGTTCAAAGGAATAAAGTCCGTTTGAAACTATCTTTTTATTAAACGGAGTAAAATTGATTGATCCTTGCTTTACTACAAAGACAAATATTTATAATTGTATCAGGATGCTGATACACAAGTCTCCCAAACAAACTCCCAAATCAGACCTCCGAACAAGAAACTCCCTTCAACTTCATTCATTTCATAGCACTCTGATCTTTACCGCCTTTTTCCCAATTGTCATGACAATTTTCCGCATTTTGCAATTTTTGAGACTAGAAACCAACTCTCAATATGCAACAAAACCTTTCCATGAAGTTTTGTTCAATTCTGATCACTTTTAATTTTCCCGCCTTTTTGCCTTTCCATGGCAACAGTCGTCATTTTGAAATTTTTTAGACTGAAAACAAATTCCCTGTATGCTATACAACTATTGTGTAAGTTTTCATGCAATTCTGAGCAATTATGATTTTCCCGCCTTTTTGTCGTTTCCATGGCAACGGTTGTTATTTGATTTTTTTTAAACTAAAAATAAATTCCCTGTATGCTATACAACCTTTCTGTAAGTTTTCATGCAGTTCTGAGAACTTTTAATTTTCCCGCCTTTTTACCATTTCCATGGCAACGGTGCCATTTTGAAGATCCCTAGACCTTCTTGCACAACTACACATTGGTATCTATGTTCCTTTTAAGTTTTATTAAGATCTGATGAGTGGTCTCTAAATCTGCCTCGGACAAATTGTAATACGATTTTTGTCAATTTCCCGCCTTTTTATGGTTTCCATGGCAACGGTGCCATTTAGAAAATCCAAAGACCTTCTTGCACAACTAGACATTGGTATCTATGTTCCTTTTAAGTTTCATTAAGATCTGATGAGTTGTCTCTGAAATCTGCCCCGGACAAATTGTAATACGATTTTTGTCAATTTCCCGCCTTTGTATGGTTTCCATAGCAACGGTGCCATTTAGAAAATCCATGGACCTTCTTGCACAACTAGATATTGGTATCTATGCTCATACTAAGTTTCATTCAGATCTGATGTGTGGTCTCCAAGATCTGCCCCGGACAAATTATCCCAACATTTTGTCGATTTTCCCGCCTTTTTTGCCGTTTCCATGGCAACGGTGCCATTTTGGAAGTTCCAAGACCTTCCTGCACAACTAGACATTGGTATTCATATTCCTGCTAAGTTTCATCAAAATTGGACGAGTGATCTCTGAGATCTGCCCCGGACAAATTTTTGTCCGGAAAGAGAGAGAAGAATAATAAAAACTAGATTTGCAATTGCAAGCAATAGCTGATGTCGCCCCTGGCAGCCAATTCAACGATTCCATCTTGTTCGCAGCGTCAAAATCTACCTAGAAATCAATTTTCGTTGAAATCGGACAAAGTTGAAATTTTGACGCATTTTTGGCGGCCATCTTGGAAATGGCGGCCATTTTGAAAATTTTTTTTGCATAAATTCCTTCGTCTCATGTTATTGAACATCTTTGCAAAATATGAAGAAATTCTGCAAAGCAGTTCCAGAGATATTGAATCCACGGTTTTTTAACGTAAAATGGCGGCCATCTTGGAAATGGCGGCCATTTTGAAAATTTTTTGACCGTTATGCAAAACTTCACATGGTGTTCCAACTGTGTGCCAAGTATGAAGTGATTCTGTCCAGTCAACTCTGAGAACTTGTGTGGACAAATATTATTGGAAGTAAAATAATAATAATAACAAAGAAACGGAACAATAACAATATGTCTCCCCGACTACGTCTGGGGCGACATAATAACAAGTGATAACTGTGTTCGCAAG